>JAZAYU010000723.1:39733-169971 GCA_038501625.1 Corbicula japonica | reverse complement strand
AATTATGGAATTAGCAACCTTGACCCGAAAGCACACACAACGGGGTTTACATACAGTGATACATGGATAAAAATCACGCGATTAACACTTAAAAATAGAACCGGAGAAGAAAGTGGAAGTAAATTTTCCAAAAATTGAACGATGCTGGCTGTTATTTTGCACCGGACATTGTGTCCGACAATAACACAATTTTTTCGTCGGTCAAAAACCCGGTCGGCTTTTCATACATATTTGGGAGGGCTGCAAGGTTCTGCAAGTCGTCTTGATGGGGAGAACATTTGCCTGAAGTTTCATGAAATTCCTTCTAGGGGTTGAAAAGTTATTGACCGGACACGAAATGTGCGTGCACGGAAGGAAGGACGGACGGACGGAGGGACAGGCGGCCGGACGGACGTACGAAGACCATTCCTATATCCCCCAGCCGCTATGCGGGTACTCGCTGATCCTACCCGAGACCAGAGTTCCTGGAGTTCCAGAGCTTCTTTGTTCTTTAAAGAAAAGATTTACCCATAAACTTTCATAAACTCTTAAACCCCTGCTACCTTCGTGCAACCAAAGAGGTAAGCATAATGATCAACTGTTGAAGGGTTAATCACCAGGCCAGCAGAGCGCTGTAGAATATTATGTTGGTAACCTTTGTTTTTGAATTTACAGATGGTTTTTACAAATAACCGGGAGAAATTAACATTGCCTTTTATCTTCTTAAGTTTATAAATTAAATCTCCATAAAACTGACTGTGAAATACCTTGTTGCAATAGTGATTTTAAACTGCCCCTGTATTTATGAATTAGATCTGGGTATCGGCGGTAAAACTTGCAAAAGGTTTTCCTTAATTTGCGATACCGATAACCTTGTTTTAAAAGTTTTTCTGTAATGCAAAGATTACGTTCAATAAAATCATTCATATCGTTGCGAGCTCCTGAAAAGCGAACAAGCTGTGAGATATGAACCCCGTAAGGTGTTGCACGAGGAACTTCGTCGTCTAAAAAACTGAAAATTAACTATATTAAAATTACAATCATCTCATTTATTATATATTTTAGTAGTGACGTAACCATTTTGCAATGGACAGGTTTAGATCAAAAGTCTCCAGAAAGCACATAAAAATGACAACTGTTGTTAAAGACATTAAATACCAAAAACAAAAAAAAATTGCGTAATAATGCAGTAAGACAGAACGCAAATAAACGAGAGCCTGACTTGATAAATGCTCTTCGGGTAATTTTACCCGATATACGAGGAGCTCACGTGAACTGTGCGTCTTGGTGGCGAGCAACAGAAAGAGAGAGAGAGAGAGAGAGAGAGAGAGAGAGAGAGAGAGAGAGAGAGAGAGAGATTACTTATCGAAGTTAGTCTCATGACGAGGATTAAGCCGAATAGAGTTTAAAAATACAATTTTAAAATATTCGTGCAGCATATGCCAGGCACGCTGCTGAACATCACAAACATACAAGTTTCTTAACAATTTAGTCTCGGTGAAACTCCAAAAATATTTAACTATCATGCGAATGGTTAAATTTGCCAGTTCCTGAAATAGCAAATATTGTCTTTAATTTTGTGTTTATTCATTTTTGTATTTACCTGACCATAAGTTTGTAATTGCTGTAATGGTTTAAATTTTAAAAAAGAGTAATCAACATGCAGAAACGCCGCTTAATTTTACATGTTTTTAAAAAGAAGGGACGGGTGCTGACAACGTCCTAGACGCAGTAACAAGGTTGAAAAGAAGGTCTCATAATGACAAAACCCACGCAAGAAACCGTGTAAAAATCAAATTAATTAAATGACTGAATTTGTACTTGCTTCGTTGGAGGAATGGGTTGTTTATCTGAATTTGGATGAATAAGGTTTTGATAGTCAACTGTATTTTATGGTTTTACAATAATCAATTTCTTCCCGTTACTCGTAGAACCATCTGAACAAGGCAGTCGGAACGACAGCAATATCCCCCGCCGCAGATGTGAATGTGGGAAAGGTTATGGATGGTTAAGAGCAAATTAAACAATAGCTCTGGGCAACGGGCAGACAGGTGGAAGCCAATTCAACTGCAAGGATATGTCGTGTTCAGAACTGGACAGGAAATGCATTGTTCAAATCTTCAAACACCGCTGGTGACCTTGACATTGAGTCGGCCATGTTGAAACATAGGTTCTGCACGTCGTCTTCACGGGGAGAACATTTGACTAAAGTTTCATGAAATTCCTTCTAAGGGTTGAAATGGACCGGACACAAAATATACTCTAACACCACAGGCGACCTTGAGCCAGCCAGGTTGGAACATGGGTTCAGCACATCGTGTTCATGAACTGAGCATTTCACTTAAGTTTCATGATATTCATTCCAGGGGTTCAGAGACCTCCAATTAACTGGCCAGTTTGTGTACATACACTGTATACAGCTGAGACCTCTCCTAAATTTAGTCTTAACATTTTGAGAATGTGCTACATATTTGTTGTTGTTGTTTTACATACAAACAGTGAATAAAATATTCAAAAAAGCCTGATTTTCAAAGTGCTATAAAGTAAGAAAGTTTATTTGGTCAGTATCCATAATCAAAGCGCTGAAAGCGTTGAAAGACTGGCGCGCTGGTTGAATCGAACTTGCCCTGCACAGTTATCATTACTTTAAACATATGAAACTATGTGTAATTTTTCGTTAAACTTTGTGACAGTTACTATCATCAATATTAGCAAATAATTCAGTAAATTCAGGGATTTCAATAGATGCAGGTACTTGTATGCAAGGTCTCCCCAGGATTTTTGGAAGGGTTGTCCCTGGACTGTTCGTGGATTTTAGCTCGCGAAACTTTACTTTTAACTATCATTTTATACAGTTTTATATTTGTACCAAAGTTTACTGCAACAACGGTATATAGTACACAGATGTTTTTTTTATCTCTTTAGAGCCAAGCAAGGTACAAAGTTAAAAACCATAAATAATGTGAAACAATGTGTAAACAGTATGTCAACATATGTTTTATTTACATAAACTGATCTGATATCATCAAGTTACTTTAAACTATATACTCTGTATAGTTAGTTTTTCACCTTCATTGTCCAAGATATCTCACACATCAAGCTCAGTGTTTCATTACAACTGACAGGATTAGGATTAAACTTTCAGACGCCTTTTTTTTTGGACCCAAGTGCTGACTGCCTTATTATAATCAAACTTCAGTACATCAGGACCTTCCATGGATATCATTAACAATGAATTTAATGTAGAATTGTTAAGCCTGCTTCTAAGCTTTGTCTTCACTCTTGATAAGGTGGAAAACCCCACTCACAATCTGAAATTAAATTAATTAACGATACCATTAAACATATATATAAAAATAATATCATAAAAGGTATTCAGTTAACACAAACAGGTATAATAAATTTTATAGCGCACCCCTAGAACCTGGTTTAAACCCCCAGTAGCAAATTATTTTGCCACTGACTATTCCAATGCGCTAACCCATACGGTTCTCTTTTTTGTTAAACAATCAACAAACAAATCATTTATTTTCCTCTCTTCTCTTTTGCTGCAGGGGGGGGGGGGGGGCTGTGTTTTATGAGTGTGGCGATTCCTGATATGCATATTTCCCTTTTTATTATAGTAGCATGAAATTGAGTTAATTATGTATTTAATGCAAGTCACAAGGCTAAGTAAATATATATAAAAAAGACCATTGCCAACTTCTTGCAACCAGGAGTAGACTTTCTTCCACTTAGGATCGACACCTGACTGGATCGAACTGGCTGTTCGAGGTAGCCGGCGTTGATTCAGTGTATCGGCATGTTTGGGTACCGCGTCCGGCGTCGGAGTAATTTCACGACGTGATGGGATACTTGGCGTCGTCAGAGTCGCTCTTGAAGGGCTATCCGGAATGATCTCGATCTCATTTCTAGAATTTTGAAGTTCAGAATGCCCGATGGAGTTGGCATCAGCCTCACAAGGCCGGTTTCTCTTGAAATAAGATAGAATCGACGAGTCGTTGTTCTTTTGCGCATGCATACTTGAAAATGTGTCCGACGAAAATGAACTGATCGTTAAGTTCTAACTGGAAATTGCTAATAGATTTGTTTAAAACAAATCAATTATTTTCATACATCTATACAGTACAATTTTCGAAGTGTTTGTCTTCTAATCACAGAACAAAGAATATCCAAACTATTGGCATCTCATTAAAATCATTGAACATTATGTCAAACACACCCGCTGTTAATTGAGAATATCAACAGTTGGCAGAGCCAAAATACGATCAAACGAAACCAACAGACTTGCGAATTCAGCCACGTGGAGAGGCTGAGTTATCCAGCTGATAGTAAAGAAATCGATTGTGGTTGGTCAAATCGCCCATTGCTTAACCTTGAATGAGGTGTATTGAAAAGCGACCTGTGTTTACAATGTAAGAAACAGAAAATTATGACATGTCAATTTTGAATAAACGGATGTCGGCGAATTTAACGCTTGTTGGAAATAGATTAAAGCTTGTAAACGGTTGTCGGGCGCGACAACCGTTATGATAGCTGGGGAGAACACTGCCGGGGCCCGGCCCGGCCCGGTCCTCGAAAGCCGAGCAAAATCTCGATCCACAACTACTCCAACCTAACCAAAATGCCAACCCACGCTATCTCCCGCTTGTCACGTGACTGATTTGTTTTAATCGTTCTTTTAATATCCTTTCATAGTTTTTCGAACAACAACATCAAATGGGGGCCTACCGATATACTGAGTTACCTCCCATTGAGAGTGGTTTCCCTTGCTGATTGGGTAGTTCCGGTTTAAAAGCGGTAATAAAGCGTAGCGTTAAAAGTGTAAATCAAAGATCTCAAATTGCTTTTAAAGTTCAAATGCATTGTCGATTTAACAAAAAAAAGTGGAACAGACTTAATTATAAGGAATATCATTCATCTTTGTAAATTGATTTTAAGTTAATAACTTATTGCAACTTTACCTATTTACGTAACTTCGCGTATCCTTTATGAACATTCTTTTGGCTGGCATGGAAGTTATAGCTTTTTAAAACTTTCACTTAAGTATTTAGCCAATCACTGTTAAGTCATCCAAACAATGCATATTAAGAAAAGGGGCTGGTGTGTTATAACCATGTTACGTAATCTAATTAGCAAGACTGGGTTTTACTAGTCCAGCCCGTCTGGACGTTATCAGTGACGTCGTCTATCGACTTGCTACAGTAACGTCCAGAGACGCCGTATAGTAAAAAACGGAAATTTCATATACCTGTCTCGAACTAGACAAAACTGCAACGACAATTTTAACAAAAAGATTAAAATGAAAGAACGTAGCACTCAAAAACATATTTTTCTTATTAATTATATATATATTACACGGAGGAGCTGCCTTTTAATTAAGACAAACGTCTTGAAACTTCGTAAAATATGAAGCGCTTCTGATTGCGTACATTTTACACGCCGTGACAAAATAGTGTTTATTGAGCGTAGCGGGATGTGGCGACCGCTTCCATAAGACGCCTCTTTCCGACAGTTTTGTCAATTAAAAAAGATCAAAACACAGCAATGTAGTAGTGTGCAGCGACGAAGTGTGAGCTTGATAGGAAAAAAGTTTAAATTTTTTTTAGCGACGCACAGCCTAGCTTGAATATAATGTTTGATACTGTATACAAATTTTTTTATTTCTATGAATTTTAATGATTTATTTTTAAAGTTTAAATTTTAAAAATGATATATAATTATGTTTGCACTTAAATAGCAATAGTTAAGTTTGATTAAATATACGTTTGCAAAGTAAACTTCTGGTGCTAAAATGCCGAGCTATAGTCGCGCGAACAGATAGCCGAAACCAAAAGTGGGTTTGTTGTTGTCTTCTGAACGTTAAACTGTTTTCGTGCTCATCAAATTGACTCAGTTGAAAGATTTTGCATTATTAGAATTAAAAAAACTTCTTAAAATGCTTCAAAATGATAATAATTATTGTTTCATGTTTAGTTAGAGGCGGGGGGAGGAATGATACGAAGTGCACTCCCAAATAGTCAATAGCGTTTTTTTCTCCGTTGGTTCAGATCGCTGACGATTTCACGGTGGCTCTTGGTATCGCCTAAACCTTTTTAAATGCCGTTGGTTTTCGAATGCACCAGGAGATTTTAACAATTTCATAAAAAAGAATTAAAAATGATGAATCCTATAATAATAATTAAGTTTCACCTTAGATTCCCTGTGGAAAAAATACAATTATATGATCAGTGTATTAAGAACATTGGTTAAGTGTATCTATATCATTATCGGGGTGCAAGCGAGACGATTATCAAACCTGGGTAAAAACGGCGGGTTTTCAGGCACTGCAATCCTTCGTTTTTTTCTGCTTTAGTTTGCTTTACCTGCAGTTGCATTTTGTGGCTATGATAATGAAAATCATTTACCCATTCACAAGTATCAAGCCGCTTGTTTAACTCTGGGGTTGTGTGCACATTCTACAAGAGTCTATTAATTGATAGACCTTGATGCACCAAACATATTGCCGAGATCCGAAACTAGTCTCCATTCTGGCTTAACATTGGAATTCGATCTATTACATTCACTTACAAGTTTAAAATAACTTGAAATTTTATCAAGGTAGAAATGTTATACAGGGGGAGGGTAAAGGTACCGGCAATCTTATATATCCCGCAAAAAAATAACTTTGAAGTGCATGAAACGATTTGTCTAGTTATCTAACCTGGCCGAGATATAATGCCCATAAACATTTCCACAAGTTTCATGAAAATCGGACAGCACCTATTTGAATAAGAGAGCGGACAAGAAGAGTTTGCCATGATTTTATAAATAAACGGCCATAACTCTGAAGTGCATGAAGCTATATGGCTGAGTATCAAACTTGACCGAGATAAAATTCCCATAAACATTTCCACAAGTTTCATGCAGATCGGACAGCACCTATATGAATTATAGAGCGGACAAGTCGTTTTATAAATAAACGGCCATAACTCTGAAGTGCATGAATCAATTTGGCTGATTATCGAACTTGACTGAGATATTATGCCCATAAACAGTTTCCCAAAATTTATAAAGATTGGACAACAACTGTTCAAGTTTGAGAGCGGACATCACTGTGGACGACTCCCAACCACCCGCCATGGCAGGCGTATAAAAACAGAAAGAAAACTTCTTGAACAGTACATTTATTCATATCAATGCAATTTTAATAAACAACCAGAAATCAATGGCATTTCATGTTATTTATCTGTCTATAACAGACAAGCTTAAAATACAAATCAAGTTCAATATTTCAAGAGTTTAATAACTTCATATAAACAGACACATGCGCCAATTAATCTTGCTTGATTAAACAATTTTCTGCATGGATAATACCGGTAAACTCACAAGTGAACAATGTAGATCTAGATCAGTCTTCACATATGTGCAGTTTGATTAGGATTTTAACTGTTTAAAGATATCTGACCAAAAAATACAAATCTAGATCAAATGGAATAGATGTGTCAGCTTATCTGGATTTACACTGGATGCAAATGTGATAAAATGATTATCCATGGAGTGAAGATACAAGTTAATATATATAATTGTAAGTCCTTACAATTATTGGTTAAACTAATTTAGAAAGATGTGACAGATAGGAGGTTTAACAATAATTATCATGGTTTCTCTAAAATTCAAGCAAAGTAATTGTTGATAATACAAGAATTTGTTACAAGTACACTTATAGTGAAAATAACAATAGGTTATAACTCTTTAGAGGGCAACTCTATAATTATATGCCACATAAAATGGAATTTATTTCCAATACAATTCCGTAGTTAAATACCAAAATGCTGATCTACAAAGATGGACTCCTGGATATTGTTAATTTAACTATAAAATAAGCAGTTGTGTTACTTCTAAAACCCTCAAATCAGAGAGTTTGATTTCAAGTTAGACTTTATAGAAACAAATCTTTTGCCATACTGTTTATATATAGCAGTTTTGTATTCATAGAAATTGAAAAAAATAATGCTCAACACATCAAAGAATAGACAATTAGTACATAATTAGGTCATTTATAATGTCATAAACTTATAAAATGTCATCCTCCAATAAACATTTATGAAAAACAAATGCTTATGACTATGAGCAGGTGACTTATTCAGTGCAAAAGTAAACTGGTCCTCGGTGCTGTGATTTCTGTATATTGCAGATCAGACTGGTCGGTTGATATTTTAATTTTATTCTTTCCATAACTTCTTATGTGAGTCTATGTCAATGTCTGAAAATATATAAAAATTGATTTTAATGGTAAAGTATATTCAGTAAAATGATTTTAAGACAAAATAAGAGTTGCATCATTACACCACACCACTGGTTAATTACCTTTATTAAATCCTTTTATTTTTAATAATTATTTTTAATTTAAAATAAAGATGTGAAATTGATCCATGGATGTTAACTAATCAACTATCAACTTGCTTGATATGTTTTGACCAGTGTAATTCCAAGTGTGAGATTATCAGAAACATGTTAGAAAAAAAGCAAAATTCATTAAATATTTTCTGAGTTTTCCACAATCCACATTCAGCATGTCAGGTACTGGCTTTTAACTAGAAAGCAGTTATCCACCATGATGAATACATGCAGAAATATTTTTTAACTGACCCAAACAGTCCATTCTCTTAAAAGTATTTGATGACATAAAATTATTTTAAACATAAAATAAAAATAAATAATAAAAATATATAAAATACTTGTAAGAAATTACTGTAATTAGACTTACATAATTATCTCCATCTAGAGTCTTATACAACACCACTTAGTTCCAGATTCATTCAAATTCAGCATCTGAAATTGCAAATAAATCAATTATTTCCATTGAGCTGACAGAAAAAAAAACAAAATAAAATAGTTCCCATAACTTTATCATAATGAAGGGATTAAAATTATAGCTTTGAAAATCAGTGGCCAATTGACCCCCTGTGGAAAATTTTCAAGGGGTCATAATCAGCTTGGCCCGAGTCATATCATAACTTTACTAGCTATAAAATTGGTTTAATTTCCTTTGAAGTTATTTTCAATGGTCAAATAAGTATTAACTTCATATTAAGATGCAATAAATACAATATTTATCTTTATTTAAAAAAATGACCACTTTCTAAATTCTCCTGCATCAAAATGACCCCAAACTCAGTATAAGGTGGAGTAAAAAGAGAAAAAATTAAATGTGCTTGCATTAAAATGCAAGAATATGTATCTACTGAAATCCATGTAATGCAAACTATAACTTTCATTTAATGTTGCCTTTTACAATAAATTTAATTTAAAAAAAATTGGTAAATGATAAAAATAAAAAGATGTAAAATTTTTCTGATTCTAATCAAATAGAAAATGCGAGGTCTTAAAGTGACTTAATATTTCTGGATATATGTTCGTGTTAAAGACCTTGGATTCCAGTAACCAGACCTCTAGATTGCCAGTCTACAGTTGACTTTTTGTCCGGACCAGAATTCTAGCCACTGCATACAAAATATCAATGAATGGTCTGGCTTAGATTAAAGTAAACACATTACGTTTATTAAGCATGTCAATGATGAAGAAATAAATGTTTAAAAAATTCAGTAAAAAAAGCTTACGATCTTACGCCTAACAACGCCCAACACTGTAACAGTCGCCGTGATGAATTCCGTGCCTTTCACTGTTTCAGTTTGTTTATCAGCCAGATACACACATCATAAAACACTCTCAGTTTAACGGCAGAATCAAATACGATTTGTCCATCCTCAATATTCCAAATCTCCGGTTAAACCTCATAAAAGAACCAAACATATTGAAATGTTCTTCTGTTTACTTCCAAGTCACTTTGTTCTCTACCCCAACACCGGAAAATAAAATGCCGGTTATGCGGTATAGATCGGGTATGGTGCGTAGCTAGTTTTAGGTCTTTTTCTCGTTGTACACAGTCATATCTAAATAATTTTATGTGTTAACACATAGAACATGTAGTCCTACAGTGCAGTCAGTGGTTATTATCTGTTTAAATTAGGTTATAAATTCACAGTTTTCGCCGCAAGATTTGATGCGCACTTTTTGACAGAAAAGTGAATGGAGTGTCCCGTACCGCAGATCCTGAAGTACGGAGTACGGAACGGTATGCGGTACGTGCCGGACCTAGGTTTAGACCAACAGCGATTTATACAAAACAGATTCATTGGTTGTAATAGAAAGCTAATTCAAGATGTAATTGACTATGCGGATATACTTAACATTGAAGCAGCTATTCTATTTTTAGACTTCAACAAGCAAATTCGTTGAATTTATATCCCCCGCCGAGTACTGGTTATTACTAACACAACAGCTGAAGACATAGGGCTTTATTTAGATATTTATCATGGATGGCGAAAAAGGTGGAAAAAAAACTTCAGATGGTGAAAAGGGTTGGGTAGCTCACCAGAATATAAAAATGAGACAAAAAGTCTTCAAGTTGGTGAAATGAAGAACGCAGTAGTAAAAATCGCTGTATTTAATAGAAATCCATGCAGAAGTTGCATAGAAGTAGCATATAAACGAATACTACTCTATATGCATAGTGCATAACTTATCAAAGGGCCATAACTCTGTGTTAAACGGTCAGACCAGAACAAGACAACAATATGGGCATCTTGTCTTGGTATTGATGGTTTCCATAGATTCCTGCTGAGAAATAGCAAGGAAACAAATACTGCTCTACATGCAAAATGCATAACTTATCAAAGAACCATAACTCTGTGTTAAAGGATCTGACTGAAACAAGATGACAATATTCGCGTCTCCTTTTGGTATTGATGGTTCCAAGAAAGTTTCATTAAAATCCATCCAGTAGTTGCAGAGAAATAGCGCGGAAACGAATTCTGCTCTGTATGCATAATGCATAAGTTATCAAAGGGCAATAACTCTGTGTTGAACAGTCTGACCGGAACAAGATGACAAAATGGGCATCTCGTCTCAGTATTGATGGTTCTCAGAAAGTTTCATTTTAATCCATCGAGAAGTTGCAAAGAAATAGAGCGGTAACAAATACTGCTCTATATGTATCATGCATAAGTTATCAAAGGGCAATAACTCTGTGTTAAACAGTCTGACTGGAACAAGACAACAATGTACACATCTCTTCTTGGTATTGATGGTTCTCAGAAAGATTAATTGAAATCCATCCAGTAGTTGCAGAGAAATAGAGGAAAAGAATACTGCTCTATAATATGCATAATGCATAAGTTATCAAAGGGCTATAATTCTGTGTTAAATAGTCTGACAGGAACAACAGGATGATATGCGCATTTCCTCTTGGCATAGATGGTTTCAAGAAAGTTTCATTGAAATCCATCAAAAAGTTGCAGAGAAATAGCGCGGAAATAAATGCTCTATATGCATAATGCATGAGTTATCAAAGGGCAATAACTCTGTGTTAAACAGTCTGACTGGAACAAGACCATCACATGCGCATCTCTTCTTGGTATTGATGGTTTCCAGAAAGTTTCATTGAAATCCATTCAGTAGTTGCAGAGAAATAGCGTAGAAATGAATACTGCTATATATGCATAATGCATAAGTTATCAAAGGGCAATAACTCTGTGTTAATGGTCTGACTGGAACAAGACGACGACATGCGCATCTCCTCTCGGTATTGATGGTTCTCATAAAGATTCATTGAAACCCATCCGCTAGTTACAGAGAAATAGCGCGGAAACGAATACTGCTCTATATGCATAATGCATAAGTAATGAAAGGGCAATAACTCTGTGTTAAATGGTCTGACCGAAACAAGACGACGATATGCGCATATTCTCTTGGTATAGATGGTTTCCAGCAAGTTTCATTGAAATCCATTCAGTAGTTGCAGAGAAATAGCGCGGAAACGAATACTGCTCTATATACATAATGCATAGGTTATCAAAGGGCCATAACTCTGTGTTAAATGGTCTGACCGGAACAAGACGACGATATGCGCATCTCCTCTTGGTACTGATGGTTCCCACAAAGTTTCGTTGAAATCCATCCAGTGGTTGCGGAGAAATAGCGCGGACACGAAATGAAATTCGGACGGACAGCGTGACAGCGTGACGACGTGGCGACGTGACACCGTGACGGACGGACAACGCCAAAACAATATCCCCCTCCCGATTTCATCGGCGGGGGATAAAAAGGCATTTGATACTTTAGAGTGGAAATTTGTGGTAGCCGTGCTGGAAAACTAAGATTTGGAATGTCATTTATTAAATGGGTAAACACATTTTATATCAATATTACATCGTGCGTCATAAATAATGGCTTGAAATCACAACATTTTAAATTCAATCGTGGCATCAAACAAGGATGTCCGCCGTATGCCCTTTTGTTTATTATTGTTGCCGACATAATGGCTTTAAAAATAAAAAAAAAAACACTGCGAAGACATATCCGGTCAAATCTAAAGATAACACAACTTGCCGATGATACAGCATTATTTTTAAAAAATAAACAAGAAATTACGATAGCTTTAAAATTAATTGAAAAATTCGGTGAATACTCAGGTTTGATTTTAAACAAAGATAAACCAGAAGGTTTATGGATATGAAGATCAAAACATGATAATCGCGACGTATGCAACACGAAATTCTCTACTCAAGTGAAAGCATTAGGTATTTATTTTGGGACAAATAAAGATATTTACTATTTAAATTGGAATGAAAAAAAATACAAAAATGCCAGTATCTAATTAATAAATGGAGTGGCAGAACCCTTACTTTTTATAGCAAAATTTTGGTTTTAAAAACTCTAAGTATGCCAAAACTAAATTACATACTGCAAGAAATGAAAATACCGGGTAAAATTCTACAGGATCTAAATACAATGTTTTTTTTAAGTTTTTATGGTCAAGCAAAAATGAGAAAAAATTAAAAGGACGACCTTAATAGGAAATAAACTACCAGGGGGATTACGAATAACCGATTTAGAAACATATTCAAAAGCATTTACTTTAAAATGGATAAAAAAACCTAATCGACAATCAGACAAAAGCTAATTGGAAAGTAATCCCAAACTTTTTTCTTAGTCAATTTGGACAACATTATCTTATTTTTGATATGCAATTTGATTCATATAGCTCCTTACCGAAAACAAAGTATAATATACCATCATTCTATAAACATCTTATAGAATCGTACATCTGTTTAATTAAACAAACTAAACACAAGAACCCAAACCATATAATGATATTTGCAAACAAATTATATGGGAAAATCATAATATTAAATTAAATGGTAAATGTCTAGTCTTCCACAATTTTATTAAATAAAATATTTTATTTATTAATGATAATAGTAACGATTCTGGGAAAATAGACCCAGTACAGATTAATTAAACTTTAGTAAACAAAATAAATTGGATCTCGCAAGTAAAAAAATATTCAGTCTTCGATACCAAGATAATGGAAAAATAAGTTAAAAATAGAAGAATCAGTCAAAACTAACGTCAAAATAGATATGAAAAGGAATTTAAATTTTTCAAATAAATATTTTTATCATTTACACTTCTTCAAAGTAAATTTAAAAAAAACTATGTACATACCTTTTGGGAAATGCTATTTTGTAAAGCAATTGAAAATAATATTAGATAACAAAGTGAAAGAATTTAGATTCAAAACTATTCAGAGAATTATTGCGACTAATAAAATATTGTTCAGATGGAAACTTTCAAACTCTCTTTTATGCAAATTCTGCAGCCAATATGAAGACTACAGTCACTTTTTTATAGAGTGTAAACGAATTAACACTTTTGGCAGATAGTTTCTTCTATTTTTAAAGATGTGGTTTTCAATCAGAATGAATTACTTAGAGCGTATTGTTATTGGGTTTAAAATATCGATGAAAGATTATCCACAAGTAAATATTCTGTTATGTCAAATAGGTTCGTGTATGTATAGATCACACTATATTAAAGTAAGAGAATAACTGAACATTATAATGTTGAAAAAACTGATATACGAAGATAAATATATGCAATGTAAATACTAAAAAGAAAAAAAGAAAAAAATGTGTATTAAATTCAAAATTCTTGAAGCATCTACAATTAACAATTTGAGATGTGCTACATGTATCATCATGTTCAACATATACTTGATGTTGTAATCTATTAATACATCACCATACTCTGTTCTAACCTTGTTCAGCATTGGTTTATACCATGTTGTTGCTGTTTTGAATGTAAAATTGTGAAAAATAAATGGATTGTCGTAAGATAGTAAAAAACGAAAGTACTTACCGTCACATTAGCGATGGAATTGTTATTAAATTCTGATTATTTTCGCTTTCAGCTCATCAGTCATGACTCAATTAGGCGTCTTCTGTAGACGATATTTCCACTTAACAAGAAATGTTATTTCGTTGAGACACTACGAACACGATGCTTTTAATTAGAATTTTCATTTTAAAATTTAAAACTACCTTTTCTTTTTATTCAATCATTATGTACGGTTTAAAAAACTCTCAAACTCAGTAAGATGTCAAGTACTACGTCACATCAGCTAGGGAATTATTGTGCAATTCTGTTTCGGTTTCGGGTGGCAACCAGCCAACAAATCTTCGAAAAGATTAAGTGGACAGGGTGGTCCCGGTCGATTTTTTAAATATTTGGGGTACCCTTGAATTTAATGCATTAAAATCATTGTTTAAATTTAAAATGTGAGATTCTTTTTTAATTATGTATAGTTTGTGCAATAAGAAATCTGATCATGGTGGCTAAAATGCATGGATGGTAGCTTTGTATGTTCTGAGTTGAATAGTAACCGGATGAAAACACAGTCTGCTCGGCTGAATCTGAGAATAATTTGACGGTGAGGTATTTCAATGACAAATGCTGAAAAATCAAGCTGGATGGGGAACATTTTCCATCTGCTTGGGGAATTGGGCACAGATAAAATATTAACAGGAAAGGGGTTTTATTTCAAAAGTTCGTGCAGGAAATATTTTGCAGGCTTTCAAATATGTAGGATTTGCACTGGAAAAACAGGGGTGGGGTGAGCTTATATGTCTTATTAAATCCTGAAGGATAATTACTGAAGACCAGTTGCTTGTTGTTTGCATGAAGCCACCCACCTCCAACACAGAAAATACAACAACACAATTTTAGCAGTACAAAATTTGTATTTTCAGTAAAAAAGATTTCGCGCGCAGTCACAGACTCCGAAAGCCGCCTCGGAAACTGTACCCTGCGCCCTTAAAAAGATTATCAGGGCATGTACTGTCGATCTTTGGCCTTGACCGCATTTGGTATAAAATGCGACATATCATGACAAAATGGGGCTTATCGGTTTTGTGATAAGGGTACATGTTGACCCAGATTAAATTGCTAATCTACATGGTTCAAAAAGGACATAAACTCTTTTTCTACATAGATTACGAATGATTCTCTGACTACGGTGAACAGTGTAGAACTTGATCACAGAGAGCATATGCTGATCTGGGAATATAATTGTTGCGTAGACCATATTTTAGCGGGACAAGTAATGGTATATGTGGGCAATCTTTAACTTTTTCACGGCCTTATCCACTAGGGCTACTGGTAAAATACAGGACAAAGGCTGGCCTTATAGGATCGGCAACCATTACCGGCAACCAAATACTAGTATCTACCATATTTAGCGGCGATTGATCAAATTATTGTCGTTTGTTTGTTGTTGTTTTTAAGAAATTCAAGTGTTGTTGTTTTTTTCATTGATACTTTCGGTTTCAAGATCAAACATACGAATCACCAAATGTAAACGAAGAAGCGTGTTCTTTTGAAGGTTTGCATGCTCGGTTCAGACGAAAAAATGTCCCCATTTGCCCAGTACAAACGGATTTTTTCTAACTACGGGGAGACATGCATTTCCCTTGTTAATTAGAGTTTAACATGTCCTGAATACATTTTCTCTTCATTCCTGTGTTATAAATGTTACTATTTCGTTAAGATTGAGCTGCCAGCTTTCTCCCCAAATAACAGAATATGGCAAAAGTTGGTGAAAATCTTGTCTCGTGATATAACTGGTATGTTTAAGCGATGGCTATTCCAGTTAAACATATATCCTTCCCCAAGAAGGCAAAATAAAGACAAACTTCCATTGGGCGAGAGTCCTGTAAATTTAAGCTTCTAATGGAGAATGTAGTGTTTTCACTTTAAAGGGTGTTTCTAGTGTGTGTGATAGTTTGGTGGCGTAATTTAGCAAAGATTAGGCGAGAAAATCGTCGGCATGCGGGGTGAAAATCGTCAGCGTGCAAAACGAATTGCAACGAGTGACTTCCCTTCCGTTACAAGAAACGGCACAAACCAAGATGTCATCCATTTAACCTAAGTTGCTGACCTGGCAATTCTTATTACACAGAAGACGAATGTGTCGTGCATTTATTGTTTATTCTCAGTAAAGTTCAAGATTATGTGTTTGAGTTTTTCAATATAATATGTTCTAAAGGTTCTGCAAACATGCTTCTTGTGTGGGGCAATGCAAAAACAAAAGAGTAGTCTCACATTTTCCTCATAAAGATCGACACACAATTTTCTTCTTCAATACATGTATGCTTCATCTTCCAAAAGTTAACTCAATACATTATGCGAAAATGTACAAAAAAAAGATCACACATTTCCATACCACCATATAAAAAAGTGATCAGGATTTGCACTGCTTGCTTCTTGATTAGAGATAACAATGAATCAAAAGCGAACAGGGTGGATCCTGATCAGATGGCACAAATGTTCCAGCTGATCTGGATCTACACTATTTGCTATTGGCAGCTATATTCCGTGGGGTAAAGGATTCAAAATAAGGTGAGGTTGAGAGAATATTGATGACAGGTCATTTTGAACCTGGGCTGTTGTCAGTGTCATTTTTTCACGATCTTATTTCTCTGGACCTTCTCACTTGACGATTAAATTGAGTATCAATTTTGTATGTCTTTGCAGCACCTTTTTTTACTCGTGTTTGAAAATAAAACAGCATCAAAGGTCTCCCTCAAAAGTGCTCAGAAATAATCCTTGTATAATATGGGGAAAAGGCATTGAAAAGTCATTAAATTGTTATTGTTTCTCTTCTTATGATGAAGAATTTAGTGTGAACCAGTCCCGTTCTTGTACAGAAGCAAATCTGCTGGTAATTAAACTGAATCCACTCACCCAAAGTTCTAATTGGTCACTTTTTGTCCATGATTTTTCATTAGAAAGACATTGATTTAACTCTTTATTTGTGATCAATTGCCAACAGCAATCTTCAATTTAAACTTTAATCTAGTAATAATTGATTTTGGAACATTTTGGCGAGAGTTCCCTCAATTTTGCTAAAAATGCATTTCCTTCAGTAAATGGTCAAGCAACCAAAGAATCGCTCTAAATCGTTTGTTATGTTTTAAAAAAAACCACGTGGATACAGTGACAGTGTCAGTGATACAACTCAGTTACGTTTAGACCTATGACGAAAGGAAGCTTGTGAACATTTACGAACATTGGACTGTACCCTAGTCTTATTATTGTTGCAACATCAACTGTATTTACTTCTAAGTATTCACAAAATTTGAAAATCCAGCAGTTTCATAATAAAAATGGAAGAAAACTGTCATGTTAACCCTTTTAGTCCTAAGCACAGGGCCTAAAGATTTAAGACTTGTCTCCAGATTTAGTTTTATGATCGTAGGCACAGCTTATTTGACCCCTGGACCAGTGTAGACGCTGATCTGCATGAGAAATTCCCTGCAGTCTGATTAGAGTCTACACTATTTAGTCAATAAAATTCTTCAAAGTACCCTATAAAATTTAAATGGATATGCTTGGATTGAAGAAAAGGCAAATCTATTACATTAGTTAACCCTTTCCTTAATACATACGCTTTTTATCGCATTCAAATAGTGTAAGTCCAGATTAGCTGAAATGTTCGTGTCATCTGATCATGATCTGCACTGCTCGATTTTTGGTAATAAAATAACCTTATAAATTAAAACTGGTCAGATGTCACAGATGTGCTGGCTGATCTGTATCTAAACTGTTCATCGTGCCATTAATTATATTTGAAGGAAACGGAACTCAGAGAGGTGGATGGTTCACAGATTCAACAATTTAAAAACACATTTCCACATACTGATAAAGCGTTTTTTTTCTTGTAAGGATTTTGGACTGACACAAAATTGCAGCTACCTCCATGAAATCGCCCACACCGCTGTGATCCCTGGCTCACCAGATCTACAGGACAATGACCAATCATGGCCATGGAGGCAAAGACTTCTCGTCAGCATTTCTCTTCTTGCAAGAACAAGACAGGAAGAAATAATGTTCTGTCTTATCCCTTTCCTCAATATATATCTGTGCCTTCTGATCTGGATCTACACTGTTCGCACATGAAATAATAAGGCGTAAATATGGAGTAAAGGGTTATTGGACATTACTTCTGTAAATCTAGTGTGGTACTCAAATTAAATCTTTGCGATGGCTACATTTTACAAGTACTTGTCTACTGTGTTATTGTTTAATTTTACTGAGACCTAAATTTACTGTGTTGTCGTTTAATTTTACTGAGACGTAAATTAGCGCAATGTCTAGAATGGTTTTGTCTGCATATGCCTAACCCTTTACTCCATAGAAACATCTTTATAGCGCTGGCAAACAGTGTAGATTCATCCCTGCCATCTTATAATGCCATCTGATCAGAATATACACTCTTAGCTTTTAGATTTTTTAGGTTATTTCTGACAAAGAGGCGACCAGTGTAGATACAGTAAAATGAGTAAAATTATATGGAGTAAATGGTTAAACTTAGTGAGAGTCACAAAAATGGTTTCACATAGACATAATTATGTTTGTGCAGAGTCTATCTCTCTTATTGTGTTACTTCATACATTTTAGCTCGAAATTTAAATTCATAATATAAAAAAAAACAACATAAATATACACAAGATATGGAGATTCCACAGTAATCAAATTTTCAAAATATTTAAGAATTGCAACCGGTCTCAAACCTCAATCATCTGATTGGCTGAAATGTCTCCATACATCTGTGCCGTCTGATCAGGATCTACAGAAAAAGTCTTCTTGTCTCTATTTCAGTCAGTTAGATGCTTGAGGTTTTAGACTGGTCTCAAATTTCAGTTTTATTATCCTGTGTCCATTTGAAATTTAACAGCATAGAAATAAATTTATTGACCCTGATATTTGGTGTCTTTGGAATTTTGTTTGGTATGTATATTAGGACCCATTGCTGGGGCTGCGACATGCTGAGAACTTGGCGACTTAGCGAACAACGACAGAGTCCAAAAAACGTTTATACAGACGTTGGCCGACGCTCGTACTTCCAGCAAACATGTAAGCGCCATTGAATTGCAATGGGCCAAAAACACCCGCAGGTCGTGTGCCACTCATGGTTGGCGGCCTCAAACTAGGTTTGGTTCGAGCCAATGCAATTAAATTGAGCTTACAACCGTTGGCTTTCAATATGGGCCTTACACAGGGCACGAATTTATGCGCATACACGAGTAAACGGGTATGCGTGAAAATGGAGTCTCCTTGACATTTTCATGGTTCGTAGAGGTCGTTGAGGTGAACTCAACACGGAATAACAGAGCCATTAGCCGTCGGTAACCTATGAATCCGGGGAAAAGTGCGAAAACACAGGTTCACGAGTAAGCGGGTGTCTCTTTGAAAATTTCATGGTTCGTAGAGGTCGTTGAGGTGAGCTCATGGCCGAAATTTCAGAGCTCTGCACCGTTGGCAACCTATGAATCATGGGAAAAATCACTTTTCGACATGACTCAAAATGACTTAGTGCGAAAACGCAGGTTCACGAGTAAACGGGTATGCGCGAAAATGGATTAAGACTAAGTGCGAAAACGTTATACAGTCGCATGCCGGTGCTCGTACTACCAATCCAAATGTAAGCGCCATGGAATTGCAATGAGCCGAAAACACCCACGGGTCGTGTGCCACTGATGGTGGGCGACCTCAGACCAGTTTTGGTTCGAGCCACTGCATTTAAATGAAGCTTACAACCGTCGGTTTTCAATGGGCCCTACGGAGCTAAAAAAGCGTTATTTTTTCAGCCTCACGATTAAACGTGTTTTGGAATAATCCAATATTTTTGAAATTTTCATGGTTCTTAGAGATCTTTGAGGTGAGCTTATGACCAAAATTTCAGAGCTCTAGACCGTCGGGAACCTATTCATCCGGGGAAAAATCACTTGGCGACACAGCGAAAACGTTATACAGTCGCTTCGTGTGCCACTGATGGTGGGCGACCTCAAACCAGTTTTGGTTCGAGCCATGATTTTCTCTTCACAGATGTGCTCGCTGAACTGGATCTACACTGGTTGCTTATGTGATTAAGATCACATACATGGAGTAAATGATTAATATTTGCAATGGACTTGCATTTTATTGAAATGGCTATGAACATTTGCAATAATACAAATTGTATAACTTTTAGTTGGTGCTTGGAATTTCATTGCTAGCCTTTCTGACGTCGGAAAACTGTGAGTGTCTAACAGATTAATTGGTCAGTATAATTGGGAAAGGAAACATAAAATGAAATGAATCAAACTTTCATTGTTTTCTTTTATAAAGTTTTTCATATACGCTCGAGTAACTATGTAGTTTTCCCGTAACATATAAACGAAAACGGACGGAGATATCCGATCACAACCGAGCTGCAATTTGACATGTTACATAGATGAAGTGTCTAAATTTTGTTGTTTTTATTATTCGCTGTATGTAATATATGCAGAGTGAAGATAGATGAATTAAATAAATGGAAAAAATACGTTTTCAATAGGTTATATCAATTTGCAGTTTTCATCATTGATGTAAAATTGTTTAAAGAGAACAATATACATATGTTTAAAATATTGATTCTTTTGTTCCTTTTGTTTGTCGGTTAATCAGACAATCATGCATACATGATAAAAGAGATAGAAAATAATTGGAAAAACAAATCAAAGACGAAATTGATTTAATTTACAATTTGATTATTCGCAACTTTACGAAATAACGATAATTGCTATTCAATAAGCCCTTTTGTGAATACCTAACAAATAAGAAAAGTTGCAGATTTCATTATTGGTGTGAACTTATTTTTAGCGAGTAATGTACGTTTATTAAAAATTTTGTTTTTCTGTATTGATAGTCGGTTTATCAAATGCGGTAATTAGAGAATGAGAAGATACATGAAAGACTAAGATGCCTTAATTCTAAATTTAATTATTCGCAACTTTTAAAAATTGCTTTAACAATACATCCAGATGTGGATAAAAAGTAAAAAAAAATGAACAATCGGCCAACTCTTGTAGTAAATATTGCCGAAAAAGGATTAATTGGAAAATTGTATAATTAGTGTTGTTGAATTACTTGTGCTTCTCATATCTGTGTTACAACAATCTGCCTACTGTTGTAGTAAATTAGTAAATTTTGCTTAAAAGGATTAATTGCATATAACTTTAAGGATTGTTATCATATAACCTTTGCTTAATATATTTTCCGTGTTAATACTATATAACCATGGCTCTTGTGTTTTGACATAGCCAAGTTAAGTATTTACACGAGTATGTGGAAAGTGACAGTATTGTGACATTATGCTTCCCGGGATACCGGATACTGGACTTCATGGATTTAGATTCAGTCTTTGATATAATTGCATCGATGTCTGTAAGTATCCATTTTTCTGTCGTGCAACATTAAAGAACTTATAATTTAGTCGGAACTATATATGCAATTTAATGTGTAATATTTTGATTGTCATTGTAATACTCATGTTAAAGAATCAACCTGTATTATATAGGCACAAAAAAGATATAACAACATTGTTATACATTTTTAAAAGTACATGTTTCATTATTGGTTATCACAGCGCAATTTTTAACCTTGTCAGCGAAAGTTCATATCTAACTGTTAAATGGTATATTAAATATATATGTTGATATTTTTATCAGCAGCTCTAAAGTTGTATAAGTATGTTTTACAAAATTAAGAATAATTAATAATTAAATGTAATTACAAGTTCAAATATACAAAAACTGTTGTGTCACCACCTACTACCCAATTGCCTAACAGCGTAAACCAAGGCACGAGTTAGCTCCGCCCAATTTATTTATCATTGTATTGATATCCAGTGATAAGTAAATTGGGTGGAGCTAACTCGTTCATTGGTCAAATGCTGCAAGGCAAATAATTTACACATTTGCACTTAGATTCGTTTTGACTAATTAAATTATTAGATGTACACGTGTACTGATTAGTGCCTAACAAAGTACGCGGTGTCAAAAAAATTGAAAGAAGATTTATATTCAACATTATTTAATCAGGTTTAAATCGTGGTATAAAATAATATCGGTCTGCAGCTGAGTTATGGCATCAAAATTAAAAGACCTTTTCAACTTTTAGTTTATTGCAATTAAGTAACGTGTTATTTTTTTTTATAAACACAACATCGAATAATGCAAAACATATTTTTTTAATAATTTATTGCGTATAATATTATTCTGTTCATTTAAATAAATCTTTAATATTTGATACAAACCGCTTAAGAAATCATTTGTTGGATTGTTTTGAAAAAGAAAAGATTACTGAATTTCCTGTTACAAATAAAACAATAAGTCTACGTAGAAAAAAAAGGAAGCACTATATATATTCAAAACTACTACATATGCTATTTACCTGACTGTTATGTTAACATGGTCCAATGTGATAAATGCAACAAATGGTTCCATAAATTTTGCATGTCGGTTCCGCCTGATATTTCTTCATTAGACTACACTTGTGGTATGTGTTAAATTATATCTGTCACAAAAACAGTGATTACAAAACTAGTGTATTACATACATTAAATCATTATAAGTATCTTCTTCGATATACCCATCTTGTTTACTGTGTATTATGTAAAAACTTTTGTTATTTGTTTCGACAAATTTAGGTGCATATTCTGCATTTAATAAAATGTTTTCTTAACTCAAGTTTTATCGAATTGCCGAAAGTGACTGAATGCCGAAACTGATTAATTGACTGTATGAACATTACCGTAATTGCGCCACGTCATCGGGAAATATATAATTGCAATTGTTGTTTGTTTTTCTACATTTGTTTATATACTTAAAGAAATTACAAGTCATTAAAGATGTTGCGTTTTTACTATCTTTTACTATATCATTTGTACTTGAAGAAATTAGAAACGCAACTTCTTTAAATATGAAATGTATTTCTTGTCCGAAGAAGGTACGTTTCTAATTTCAAGTATATTTGTTGCATTTATTTATCTTTGTGTGTTTGCATGCAAATTTCAAAAAGTGTTTTCAACTGTTATGTATATTTTAATACTGTAGTATTGTTAAGTTTTGTTACATGATTTATTAAATATTTTCAACTGTTTGGTATATATTAATACTGACATATTGTTAAGATTTGTATCATGATTATTAAATATTTACCATAATTATCTTAATTTTCATATTTATGTTGTTAAAAAATTCAAATACCTAACATCTTCACCAGACAATGGTTCACACCTTCCGCCCATATGTTTATATAAGGCTGCGTTCTGAGCGGCGTTTTCCCTACATGTTTATATTGGCTGCGTTTTCTGGCTGCGTTTTATACCCGACCCGTTCTGAAACTGTGGTCTGGTCTGGGTCTGGTCAACGTACACTCTCACAGTCGTCACACGCTTCCGGTTAAGAACTTTCATTTTAAAACATTTGCAAGTGTTGATGATTTTATGCCATTTGAAAGGAATCAAAAGGTATTTTAACAGTTATAAAAATTAGAGTTTTAATACACTAATTGCTCGCATGTTGCTAACCGTTGCATCCAAACAAACATTGCCCCTTGAGTTACAATTCGGAGGTTCCGAATCGGGGTTTGTTCCGAATCATATAAAACTTTGAGTTGAAGAAATATGCATAGGGACCCGGTTTCAGCAAAAATACCTCTAGATAGTGTTTGAAAAGTTTGAGCTATATCATATTCCAGTTTACAAAAACGTAATCACTTGAAACATTTCAAGGCATTGTGGGCTATTGTCCAGTTCCCATTGCATCTAAGCTGCAGCCTTTTTATTTAAATAAGTCATGGTAGTGTTGTATAACTGATAGTTAATAGCGTATAAACTAGCAAAACTCAGTGTTCATAATTAGGTTGATTTGGAGTGCCACTTATGACAGTTAATATTGAAGTTGAATGGCCAATTTTTTCAAAAATTTTGAAATTTCAATCTGAAACACAGTATCGTATATTCCCAATTAAACGCCCCTCCCCTAATTAACGCCCCCCCCCCCCCCAGTCTTTTTTCAAAAGTAAACGAGTGACTTACAATGACATGATAATCTTTAATCTCTCAGCATTAATCCAAATGAATACATTTCATCATTTCGGTGTGAAAAATTTCATTTCAGGTTAAGTTTTTTAAAAATAAGATATAGGAAAATGACAAAATTGTTTCCTACGGTTATTTATTAAAAAATAACACAATTATTGAAAACTACATTTTGTCAATAGTTGGTCTCTATTAAACGCCCCCCTCGGCAAAATGTAACGCCCCTTGGGGCGTTTAATAGGGAATATACGGTATTTTTCTTAATCTGAAATTTTTGCTGAAAATCCGACAATGTCCGGCTGCCACTGGTCTAAATAGTGACCTTATGACCTGGCTATTTTAGTTAAACTGCTGCTATTTTGTTTGTTCTGAGCCCAGAATCCCCTTCTACTTGCATAAAGTTTAAACCTCCCTTCTATTTTTAAGCGTAATGAGACCAGTGGGCTGCCCAAAATTTTAGAATCCTTGTTCGTTACAATCTATGAAAACAAAGGAGCTTAGAGGAAACTAGGTGTATATTGATTTATGTTTAAGAAGTAATTTTTACTCCTGAAATGGGAAGTTTGGTTGCCAAGAATACTGCAGTAAATTTAGAAAGGGATGATGGATGTTAATGAGCCAATCAGGATGAAAACAAGTGAATTGGGTGTCGGATAGGTTGAGGATTATTATTTCTGTACAATCTACAGGGCTTTCACTAGACTTGCAAATCAGGGAGAAGTTTTGTCATAATTTTACTGAATTATGGAGAAGTTTGCAGTCAAAAGCATTCTTTCCCTATATAGTCTATACAAAATGACTTCTCCCATAGTTCAAAGAAGGGAGAAGTCTGGTCACTTTTGGGAGACTACTTCTCCCAAGTCTCCCTCTAGTGAGAGCTCTGAATCTATCCATGGGTTAGATGCAGTTCTTTTGAATATTTCTTTTGAAAAATTAAGAATATTCAGTAATCTGATCGTTTTCAACCCAACAACCTGGACACAGTTATTTTCTGTAACAGTTATCCCTTAGCATACGGCTTGCAGTTCATATCTAAATACAGACATACATCAATGACAAATTATTAAATCAAATTCAAGGAAATTTATTTGCAGTTTATTGAAGAGCTTTGCATCATTTTGAGTCAAAATGACCTCACAGATTGAGTAAACAACCAAGTCATACATTTTCATATAATGTATATATTGTACTGAGCACTTGGGCAAAGCTTACAGAATGTTCTACACCAAATCCGATACATAAATTACATAAAACATAACAAACATTATATAACTTGAAACTTTTAACATACTACATTTATTGATTTCAATCTGTTACTTATCATAAATGCCTATTTGTCATGCTGTTTATATATACACTATAGTTTCCATGTCCTTAAGAAAATGTGTCTGTAAGTGTTGAATGCCCAAAGCTGAATGACCATATATTTTAGCACAATACACATGAGAACTTGTGCATTAACCCAATGAAAAAAACAACTTTTGATGGGTACATTCTTACCCAATCAAAGCAAATTATTTTCCACCTAATTTGCTTTGCTTAACCGGTGGAAAATATATTTCTATTACTTATTGAACATAGGAACACACCAATTAATGAGTTGTGTTCATTTAAGGAATATCCAATATTAAACTATAAATGAAGTACCATTTGGGCCATTACAGAGGCTAATGGATTTTAAATGATTCTAAGAACATTTTGGACAGTTTGGTTGTGAATAAAATTTTATTGACCAGTATTGACCAATAATGACCACAATTGACCACCGGCCCGGTCAATACTCAATTGACCGGTCAATAAGCCAACCCTGATTTTGACAATAGCCATTTCATACCCTTTAAATCATCATATCTTTATAATAGAATTTGACTGTTTCTGCAAGATTTTAGTCTGTTATATAAGGTTAACCAAACTTTCTTCTTACTAGTTGTTGATTTTAAAACATTCTTTGATTTTAAAAGTTATTAAAAATATCACATGCCTAGATTATTATCAAAGGGATTCAATCCAACACAGAATAATTAGCAGTGAAAATAGAGTTACGTCTCTTTGTTCAGGTGTACAACCAAACTTGAGCTCATTGTATCCAGGAGTATATAGGAGTCATCATTCTGTTTGTCTGTTCGGTGTTTGGTCTGTTAACAGTTTTCAAGATCTTTAAGTTCCAAAAACTCCAAATGTTCAACCTTTTTAGATACTACTGAAAATTTGCAGGTTCTAAGATTTATAGGAATATGAAAATAAAATTTGAAAAAATGTTATGGGGCTTTTTGAAAATTTATGTGGCCTTTTACACATTTACTTTTTAATACATTTAGGCCAGAGAAAATAAATTATTAGATTCTCATCCGGATTTTGGGAAAAAAAGGGGCGATCGGGCACTTTTTATTTTTTATTAACGAAATACCTTAAGAAGGTATTTCGGGATGGTCTAAAACCCGTTCTGTCCGGAACAGATTGAGAATATGTTTCAATTTTTTTACCAATAAATTTTTTTGGGGCGTGTGGTTTTGGACAGGGACGGGCGGGGATGAGAATCTAAAATATTTTTTTTATTGCCTTACAAATATGGTAAATATAATAGAAAGGGTTCTCTCTACCATTGATTGTTGTTTGTGTTTATAAAACAGTAAATGATGTAAAGGATTAATTTATTGTTGTACAGTACAGGCAGCGCGGATTTATTTTTTTCCGCTCATCCCCGCGATTTTTTTCATCGCAGACAAAGTAATTTTCGTCCCCCGCATTACGCGGACTTCCACTCATCACCGTGATCATGTAAATTCATCACGGTGATAAGCGGATGCCTCTAGGCAATCATTTACCGCCGCGATGTCGCGGAGGATCCGCCGAGGTAAATCGCGCGAACGTGGTTGCATTTTTACGAACGACAAAGTAAAATAATTATTATTTACCGAACGCTATGGGTATGGTATATTCCATCATTTAAAATATATCCTAATCTTTAATTTATCCCTTTTATCAGATTCCAGTAATTATTGCATCACACAAGCTACAAAGTAGATCAAATGTTTTTATAGTAAAGCCGAAATAAACACGGATGGTTGTTTCGAGCCGACGTCGTCTTTTGAAGTCAAACGTTTAAGATCAAACGTTTTTATAGCAAAGCCGAAATAAACACGGATAGATGTTTCGAGCCGACGACGTCTTATGAAGTCGCGTTTGATGTTCGGCGGTATCGATTTTTTTGCCTCCATACCAAATACACAGCATGGTCATGTTTTTTGTAAGGGATACATGCGGTTTTTATAAGTTAACGGCTGATGTTCAAATTATTCGGTTTATACATGTAATAATTAAAGATAAATGGAATAAAATGCGGATTTCGTAAGAACCGACATCACCATCAAGGTAATTATTTTAACTTATTTAAATCATGCAAACTGGCTTTTACCAGTGTTTCACGTTTAATGGAAAAAGTGGGGTCCACAAGTCGATTGCGTTTTATTTAATTACACGTTATATCAGATTGAGTACTTCAAGAAAAACGTGTATCGGTAAAATCACAGCGACCGTAATGTGTGAAAAACTCTGAAAGCCAGATGACATGTTTAAGATTCCCTTGGTAAAATCAGTGTCACCCTTAATTGGCAGCTTGGTCTCACCTGCCAAAGAGGGTATGTCACTTGACTAAGGTGTGAAAACTGAAAGCATGATGCCATGTTTGAGATTCTTATGGAATGTTTGACAAGATATTGAGATGGCACGGTCGACTCAAATTTTATTTAAAACTCGCACATTTTGGTCAGAAGTCATTCCCGTAAATAAGAAATTTAAATAAATCGGTGCATCAATGTGCATCCGCGTTGGTTCGCGGAACGTCACCGGGAATCCCCCGCGATGTCGCGCTGATAAATTTTTATTCCCCCCTGCAAAGCTGTGTCCGCGCCGATACGCGGACAAAATGATAATCCTGGTGGAATCGCGATGACCTCCAAGAGCTTGGCCGCGGTGATTTTCCCCCAAAACGAAATACCGTCCGCGGTGGTAGCGCGGAATCTGTTTAATCCGCGCTGCGTGTACTGTATATCTGCAGCAATATTTCTAATCACAATGTGATATTATTATAGAACCATCCAGACTCTATGAGTTATTCTCATATAAGAAATATTTGAGGTGCAATGACTTGACAAATGTGATGACTCATTAAATTGGACAGACCCCAGTTATTGTAATTGGATTACTGGCCCTTTTTTTCAGTCGATTTTTTAGCAGACTTCCCGAAAGTTGCCAGACCGAAGGACCTGTCTGGTAAAATTTGGGCCGGTCAGACGGGATTTCCAATGTTATCAGACGGATGTCAGACAAAATTTGAACTACTTATCCTTGCTAATACCTTATTAACATGTTTCAGTCTGACAGAACTTGTTTCGGTCAGACAGATTTTCACATCTTGTCTGACCAAATGTCTGACACTTTTTTGCAACTTTCGGGAAGTCTGTTTTAGCCGATATTTGTTCATGTTCCCAATGGCAAAACATATACTTTTTTCCCAATTTTAAAAGAAAAATTCCCAATTGAATCAATAAAAAAATTTCTGACAACAAAAAACATGATTCCTGTGACATTTCATTAACAAAATATTAAAGGTTGTTAGTTAATCAGGTATTATTTGTTTCTTTCATCCAGAAGTTATTGATAATAGTAAATATGTGTAAAACCTCTTATTCCCCAATGATTCAAAAATCCTAATTTCTGGCAAAACAATGTGAAATTTCCCAATTCTGGGGGAATGGATCATATTCCCTAAATGATGAAAAAATCCCTGAATTATAAAACAACAACAATATTACAGCAGAAAGAAATTAACTAAGAATCAAACAACACCTTAAGCTTACAAGGTCAGATATTCTACAGGAAAGCCCCATGCCACATCCAGTAGAGCCGATCGATACAGATGCCTACAGTGGCCAGTCGGTGTTCTGTTAAATGGCCTGAACAAACAAAAAAAGACATGAATCTTTAGACAGGGGCTAGAGTCTAAATGGTGTCTAGTCTACTATCTACCATACTTTAAGAGAAAATTAAAACAATCAATTTTGTACATATTTTAGTGTAAACATGCTCCATTGGGGCATGTGTCTAGCAGATAATGAAGAAAGCAACAGATTTTTGCGATGGACAATAAAAAAACCACAACAAACCTTGCAAGGTTTTGTTTCAACAACTTTTTTGTTAGGACAGCTAAGAAGCTTAAATAAAAAAAAAAACGAGTCAAACGTTAACATCTTAGATCCAAATGGGAGATTTCATTAAAGAAAATATTTGAATATAATGTGAACATATCCCCACAAGTATCAAAATTTAACGATTTTATCAGCCATATTGGAAAGCAGCCACAAAATTCCTCGCTTAAAGTACGGTAGATACCATTTAGGCTCTACCCCCTGTTAAGAGATGACAAGGAGCCCAGGGCCTAAGATCATAAAACTAAATCAGGAGACCAGTCTCAAATCTCAAGCATCTGATTGGCTCAAATGGCAGCTGTTCTCAAGATCATAAAAATCAATCAGGAGACCAGTCTCAAATCTCAAGCATCTGATTGGCAGAAATGGTCTCCAATCTCAGTTTTATGTGATCTGAGGCCCAGATAGTACTGATGGTTTCAGCCAAATCAATACATCTATTACCTCATTGCAGAGCTGAAAAAATGCAGTTCTAAGGAAGCCATGTCATTCTGAATGAATATAGCGTAAACTGTCCTAATGTCGACACTTGCCAAATATCGACACTCCTTGGCATCCCGGCTATAAAGTGGAATAGTCCTTGTGTTAACACATAATAAGAACAATTTTAGTATGACGTCATTGACGACGTCAAATCCGCCATTTTTTAAACATATTCTGGTGTATTTCTTCGAACTGAAAATTTTTCACCATATTTTAAAGGCGAGCGTTAAGGTAAGTGCATTTATTTCGTATGAATTTTTGCGAATATGTTGAACGCTGTTGTACTTTGCTCATGTTTTTTGTGCTAAATACGGCCTACATTAACCAATATTTACGCGATTTTGCGCATAAACAGCTTCGTTCTTTAAACCCTTGGGTGTCGATATTATGTCAACAAATTTAGGTGCATTGATGTATTATCGACACCCTTAATGCATCCGGTTTAGGCATATGTCATATTTCCTTGTACCTGGATTTTACTTGATTTAATCAGAGTTAACAAAACGTTTGGATTTCAGGCTATGTCGGCTCAATCCACCGCTAGAAAACGCATGAAGTATGCCCCAGAACAGATGGCTAGAGCGCTATCAGCTGTGAAGTCGGGCTCTATGAGTAAGAAGAAAGCTGCGTTAACATTTAACATTCCAAGAACCACCTTACTTGACAAGCTTGCCGGTAGAGTACCCGAAGAGAGTGGGTCAGTAGGCAGAAAACCGGTCTTAACAGCTGCAGAAGAAGAAACGCTTGTAAGATATGCAAAGTTAATGGCTGAGATTGGATACCCGCTCACCAAAGCTGAATTTTTGAAAGAAGTTAAGCACGTCCTGGATATTGATGGGAGAAAAACACCATTCACAAACAATTTGCCGGGCTATCGATGGTTTGAAAGTTTTACTAAGAGGAATCCTGAAGTATGCATGCGAAAGCCGATGGGGTTGGGGCAAGAACGGGCTAATGTGACAATCGAAAAGATTTAAGCATGGTACGATGCTTTGATTGATTACCTTGACAAAGAAGTTCCAAATTATGAGAGCGTAATCAAGAACCCAAGGAGGGTGTTCAACGGTGACGAAAACTGGTTTCCCTCTCTCCGTTAAACCAGACAAAGTGCTTGCGCCCAAAGGAAGCAAGAATATATATCAAGTGGTCACAAATACCAAAGCTCAGATCACAGTGATGGCAGCATGTAATGCTGTTGGAGAATTTGTTCCACCCATGATTTTGTTTCCAGGAGAGCGGTTAAGAGATGTTGGACTTTCTGGGTTCCCTGAAGCCATTTATGCCACGACTAAGAACGGCTGGATGGACACAGATACATTTGTTGCATACGTAGAGAAACTTGTTGAATTTGCAAAAACTGAAAACATTGAATTCCCCATTATTCTCTTTGTCGATGGACATTCAACACATATGTCACTGGAAGCAGCAGAATACTGTAAGAGCAACGGTGTCATACTGTACTGCCTTGTTGCAAATGCAACTCATATTATGCAACCTCTGGACATTGTTTTTTTTAGCCCAATGAAGCAGGCATGGAAACGAAGTGTTAAACAGTGGCAGCTTGAGAATTATGGCATCCCACTCTCGAAGAAGGAATTTCCCGCATTGTTGAAACAAACATGGGAAAAGGTTGCCACCTTTGAAAATGCGGCTCATGGCTTCAGAAAGGCAGGGCTATTTCCGCTAACGATAGATGGGATAGACACCAGTAAACTTGGTCCATCAAAAATGCTGCAACAAAAGCAGAAGAATGACGTCCAGGTAAAGGAAGATAAAGAAAATGAGAAACAACCTATAGCAGGTGTCGTCGAGAAGTCAGTTGATCTGAATGATAATCAAACGGGAACAACTGGTCAGCAGACAACCAGAAACGAGGAAATTCATAAAATTGTATCTGGCAATTATGTTGCTCCGGCGTTTTCAGAGTTGCGTATTCCGGAAATAAAGCTAAAAGCAAAGTCAAGCCGTTCAGCAGAAAGGCTTCCAAAAGCAATTTCTGGTACTAAAGCTCTTGAGATGTTAAAAGAACGAGAAAGACAGAAAAAAGAACAAGAAATCGCAAAAGTTCAACGCAAAGAGGAAAGAGAAAAGAAGCGAATTGAAAGAGAAGCAGAAAAAGAGGGTAAAAAGCAAGAACGGGAGGCAAAGAAAAAGCAACCTAAGTCAAAGAAACCGAAAACAAAGCCCAAGAAGAGAAGCCGAGAAAGTGATGAAAGTGATGAAAATCTTTCCGAAAGCGAGTACAATACAACAGATCTTTTTGATGATGACTCCAGTGACTATGAGGAGGAATTTGAAATGTGTCCGGGTTGTAACAAAGGTGACCAGCACCCATCACGATGGGTAAAGTGTGAAGAATGCATGACCAGATGGCACTTCATGTGCGCCAATTGACCAGAATTCGAGCTTCTTGAGCCTGAAGAAAGAAAGAAAATGTCGTTTGTCTGTCCATTATGCGCATAATCTAAGTCACAAAGTAAAAAAAACTTGATGCTTCTGTGTGTTAAACACTACCAGATGTGTTTTATAATTGTACATTTCCTCTAGAATATACATTTGTAATTGATCTCCCTATTGTTTAAAACGTGTTCCTATGTTGCTTTTAAAGTCAGTTAGAATGTAATAAACTACATAAACTCTACCTAAACTAAATGATAAATGTATTGTTCACCTTCAGGATAATTAAAGAAAAATGTGTTTTCAATTTATAACTGCATCATACCTATTTTTTTAAAACTCATTAAGGGTGTCGATATTAGGAAAACAGGGTGTCGATATTATGTGAAGAAGCCGTTTTAACGCCGTTTGACACTGTTTATAACTAGATATTTCATTGGTCAATTCCTATGGATGATAATGCTAACTGCATAGAAATCGACCAATGAGAATTTATTTAACATGATAAGTTAATATTGGATGTGAAGGTAAGCTTATTATGACCGTTATCGTGATTTGTGCTTAAGGTGTCGATAATAGGGCAGTTTACTCTATAAAGATTTATATTCAATACACATTAATATCAGCTGCTTATATTGCAGATGAAAGTTGATTTTCCATTTTTAATAGTTCCAAAACTATACAACTAAACCTGAAGTTATTTTGGGGGATGTGATTGGTGAAGGAGGTGAGGTAGGAGGGAAAATAACCTTGAGTATGGACCTTGTATGTGCGCTTGATGAGCTATCCCTTAAAAAATTTCAACGGAGAACCCTGACCTATATTCAGTTTTGTCATCTTGTTAACCCTTCACTCCATAGATATACAGGTCTCTATTGTGTGGTCCAACAGTGTAGATCCAGATCTACACTGGTTACACACTAGTTAAAATGCATAGATATGGAGTAACGAATAAAATAACTATTCAATCTTTTCATGTACATGTATTATTGCTTAAGAAAAATACTGTGTTTCAGCCATTTATAATAAGAAATCATATAAATCCGAGATAAACAAAGCATATATTCAATCAATAGAATATATGTTTTTGATATAATGAAAGAAAGTTCTTTATCTGGGACTTATCTGATGTTATTCTGTCCAGGAAATGATTAATTTTGACCAGCACAATGGAGTCATTTGATTGTGAGGTTTTGATTACCAATATTTGCTTTGATGAATTCATAAAAGCCTGGAACTGACAGAGATGTCATGCTGCATTACTTCAGCTAGGATTTCCAGGAATTATTCTTGTTATTTCAACTGATTGTGTTTTATGTTTGGTTTGGAAAAAAACAACCCAGTTGTGAGCTTTTATTTTTTGATGGTAGAAAATTGTATATCCATGCTTATTAAAGCCAAGGTAAAAGATGTTTGATGTCGGGGATTTCAATGGCTTTTGAAAAATAAAGGTCAGGGCCCCCCAGGCTATTATCGCTAGTCGCTAGACATCTAGTTCATTTCTGAATTTTGAGTCTTTGTTATAAATCTGTTAACCTACAACAGCCACAGATGATCTGTTTTGTGACAGTGTGTATGAAGACTGAGTATATATGTAACACATATTATTAATTATTAACATGTGTCATTTAAAAGGCTTTAAATGACCAAATAAAGCCTTTTAAGAAAATAAAAGATATTTAATTTTTCATTTATTAATTAAAATAAGAAGCAAAACTGATATATATACCATTGAAAATTAAACAGCGCGTTGCAGCGTGCTAGAAAATGGATAAAATCAGTCTGCTGTGAGGACCCTTCCAGAAATGTGGGGGAAACTCTTGGGGTCAAATGGCCCCTTATGAGAATTTTAAGAGGATCATAACCAAATTGATGCGAGTCGGGTGTTGTAACATGTGAACTTTAATACTTTAATAGCAGATTGGTTTATTTTATTAAAATTTTCATTTTAATTTATTTTAAATGTCAAATACATATTTACTTCATATTTAAAATGCAATATACATTTACACAATATTAGTAGGGCAACAAATATAATGCATAACTCAGAAAATATTAAAGCTATTTTCATTAAAATTGTTTTGTGGATAGAACGTAATAGTGAGTGTATGCAAGTCATTTAATTTCTGTTGTTGTTGTTGCATATATCATTCTGTCTGGAAAAAAATGAATTGTGAAATCTTGCAAGGTATATGAAACTTTCTGTTTGGCTAGAAGGCAACAGAATAAGGAGATTTTGCAGGTCATTCTTTTGTCAAAAAATGTGGTTGCCATGACAACAAATATAGTGAAAATACCATACTCAAACCATATCTTGGTATAACTCATGAAGTAAATTCATTAAATATTCATGGAGGAAAGTTTATATTTCACACACTGACAGAAGATATAGAGTAGAAAAGATTTGTTGAGGAACAATAAATCTATATTGCCCTATTTGCAAGATTGTGGTGTGGGGGAAAACATATATGTTTTTATGTCAGAAACAACCTCCTAATTCTGTTTTCTTGTTGGACAAAAATGGTTACTATGGCAACAAAAATAATGTCCAGAGGATAAAGGTTACAGACTGGTAGGTAACTATATTAAATTGTTTTTGCTGGTGTACTCAGGGACTTTTTTATATTGCCCACCATAATATATATCGCCATGGTGTCTATGCTACCATATCTGTCTAAGATCCTGATAGTGCTAAATAGTTTGATTGTGTTTGTGTCGCCTGCAAAAGCAGGTAGACTCTTAGGCATACTTAAGTCTGGTGGCGTCAGCGGTGTCCGGGAGTCCACCGTCCAGGAGTCCACCAACTTAACACGAAACTTATTGTTTCCTATGACTTTGAAAGTACTCTTTCTATTCATTTAATACTTGGAACGTATCATCTGCATGAACAAATTGGTGACAACAATAATGATAACTCCTTTTTCACTATTTTTTTAATTATGGCCTTTTAAATGCAACTTTAAAAGTAAATTAAACATTGCCTATAACTTTCAAAGAACAAAGCCATAGGTAGACAACAAGAATGATAACTCCTATTTCCCTATTTTTGGAGTTATGCCCCTTTTCAATGTACCAAATTCTAGTTTTGACTTTGTTATTCTGTAGAATTAAAATAGGTAGTATAGATACTATATTTTTGCGAGAGTTTAAATTTTGCATATTTTGTGTCGGGATAAATTTTTTTAATATGATTATTAACATATTTAAACCCCAGCCAAATTAAACCTTGTTATAATATGTCCATAAAGAAAACTTCAGTTCTGTGAATATCTGCATATATTTAGCTCTACAAATTATTAAAAAAATACAAATAATAAAACAAATTAACTATTAAAAGTATTATTTTGCCAAGTTGTTTACACTAATTTTAGTTACTAATGAATCCTTAACAAACAATATAAAATGTGCTCTTATTCATTTGTTTGCAAGCTTTTTAAGACAGATTTGTTTTGCTCTGTTCAATATTTGCACAGATTCTAAAAGCATTTAATTAAATATCAAATTTATAGCAAGACAACATCAGTGGCTTGACCTGTGACCTGTTTTCTTTAAGAGGCACAACCTTGCAGGTGGGAAGTTTGGTTTCAGCTGCAAGCACCCAATCTTGTACAGCACACTGATTGGTCTTCAAGAACGGAGGAGAGAAAGTGCATTCAATGTGCACATGTGCATGACAAAGCAGTTTTGAATATGAATCACATTAAATGTTATTCGATAGTCAATGAACAATACCCTGGTTGGTAGTTCTTTATAGAGTTGATTATCGTAAAATGATTTAAAGTTCTGCAGTAGAAAGATACTATAAATCAGAGTGTTTGAAAGAAGTCAATCTTAAATGATCTGTGAATATAAAAAAGTAACCAGTTAACAATTTGAAATTGGAGACAAGAATATAAAAGGCCAGCTTGCTCATGTAATTATCTGATGATTAATATTCCATTTTGATTTTGATGAAGCTGCTCTTTCATTAATGACACATTGATTGAAATATAGTGTGAAATGACTCGGTTATGTCAGTTGTTTTTAACTGATACACCTTTATTGCATTTGTGAATAGTGTAGATCTAGATCAGCTGGCACATCCATGCTCTCTGATCAGGATCTATACTGTTCACTTTGTGATTTATTAGGTTATTTCTAACCAAAAAAGCTACAAGTCAGATCCAGACCAGATACAAAAAATGTGCATGCTGAACTGGATCAACACTGGTTAGACATGCATTAAAATAAATATATATGGAGTAAAGGGTTAAAATGTATCAATATTGTCAATGAGATACATGATTCGAAGAGGGTTCGGTTAATTATGTATAAAAACTACAACAACAAAATGACAAATGATTATTATGTTTTATCAACGTAAAAGTGTTTTATTTGAAATAATATTCTTGTTATTCTGCAATATCAAGATGACATGCACATGTAACATTAGTTATGCACTACACTGGCCTACAGTTGTCAATTACAGCTGTCACAACAGTACTAATTGGTAATTAATTGGTCAGTTCTGGACATGAGTTGTCCTTGATGGCCTTTAGATCTAAATTTTGTAGTTTGCTTAATGATTTATTCATTGATTTGATATTTCATTGAGTTTGTTTGTTTACAGTTGTGGTCATTGAAATTCATCAAATTGGAACCTTTGGAAGGATAGAAAAAACAAGAGAGGGTTATACGATAAAAAAGGCAATATATCCTCACATACCCTTCAAAGAAACCATAAAATATTATTCCTGCACTAAAACAGTATCATTTCTTTAACTGTGACACCTTACTAAAAATCTTCCTGCTTACTTTCCCAGTGTTCAAATAATATGCTGTAGCTGACTGCCAAGAATTGGTTAATTAAATAATTTAATTGCAATTGAGTGTAATTAATTACATTTTCTAAAATAATTGATTGTAATTTGTAATTAAACAATTTTTCAATTACTTTTAATTGTAATTTAATTAATTACTTTATTAAAATACATTTAATTTAAGCAATTACTTTCAATTACATTTTGCTGTTATTATGAAGCTGCAATTATTTGATGATTTTATTATATCATTCTTAGTCATAGCAAATACAGTATCCATACAGTTTAATGAATGATGGTTTTCACATGAAAAGTCCGACTGCTGTTGTACTAGCTCTGCTGGGTTTCTGCCCATGTGAATACCTCTCCATTCAATTTCTCTTTCAAAATAATAAATTATAAATTGTCACTGGGATAGGGATTATTACTGTCACTAGTTACTTGCTTCAACGCAGAATCTTCTTTACAGTTATAAGAATCTTGTCATTCTGGAAATGTTTTGGCAAACAATTATTGAATTTATTTTAAGTGACTAAGCACTTTGGAAATTATGTCAAATATTCCCCAAGGGGCTGACCTTGGATGACCTTGTACCAAGAGGTCAACAAGTAACCTGATTTTTGTTGACAGGATTAGGTAATACCTGTCATTACTACCAGGTTTTTCTGTCAGTTATCCACTTGTGTATTATTTTTACTTGCTGGTCTTTGGTAAGCATGCTAACATTGCAATCTTGTGAAGAGTATCGGACAATTCAGTGTACTGATGGTATACTTTACCCAGCTTTAGCATGGTAGCTTCCGTGAACTGATATATTGGTTGTGTTCAGCTTAAGCATGGTAGCTTCCCTGAACTGATATATTGGTTGTGCCCAGCTTAAACGTGGTTAGCTTCCCTGAACTGATATATTGGTTGTGTCCAGCTTAAGCGTGGTAGCTTCCCTGAACTGATATATTGGTTGTGTCCAGCTTAAGCATGGTAGCTTCCCTGAACTGATATATTGGTTGTGCCCAGCTTTAGCATGGAAGCTTTCCTGAACTGATATATTGGTTGTGCCTAGCTTTAGCATGGTAGCTTCCCTGAACTGATGCAAGGGTACTTTATATTATAGTCATTTGCCAGAGGGTGTTGTCAACAAGATCTCAGAGCAAAAAATGCCTCATTTATACACCATCCATCAGTATTAAATGCATTTATTTGAACCTGAAACACTGTTCCAACTCTCCGCTATACTTACTACACCTGCAAATGAGTGGATCCTACAATGCAGTCTGGAAGAAACACACTGTGATATGATAAGACAGATTAATGTGATAAAAGCCTTACAAATTAAGATGTCATATTTGAAATAAAAATAATTTGTACAATACAGGAAAGTTCTTATTTTATTTCATTTCAGATCTGTCAGAAATAGAAAAAAAACAAGTACAAGCAAATCATAATCTGTGTTGAAGTTTCCCTATGGACTGATGATGCTGTGCAAAGTCAATCGAGGTTTGTGTAAATTGAATTTTTGTGTCGCCTGCGATAGCAGGTAGACACATAGGGATCCTATTGTCCGGCGGCGGCAGCGTCGTCGTCGTCGTCGGTGCCGTCGTCCGGTAGTCCCCCAACTTTAACCTGAAACTTAATGTTGCCTATAACTTTGAAAGTACTTGACATTTTCACTTCATACTTGGAATATATCATCAGCACGAACAATGCCATCTGTGACGACAAGAATGATAACTCCAGTTTCAATATTTTTTTAGTTACGCCCCTTTCAAATGCAACTTTAACCTGAAACTTAATGTTGCCTATAACTTTGAAAGTACTTGACCTTTTCACTTCATACTTAGAATATATCATCAGCATGAACAACGCCATCTATGATGACAAGAATAATAACTCCAGTTTCAATATTTTTTGAGTAATGCCCCTTTCAAATGGAACTTTAACCTGAAACTTAATGTTGCCTATAACTTTGAAAGTACTTGTCCTATTCACTTCATACTTGGAATATATCATCAGCACGAACAATGCTATCTGTGACGACAAGAATGTTAACTCCAGTTTTAATATTTTTTGAGTTATGCCCCTTTCAAATGCAACTTTAACCTGAAACTTAATGTTGCCTATAACTTTGAAAGTACTTGACCTTTTCACTTCATACTTGGAATATATCATCAGCACGAACAATGCCATCTGTGACGACAAGAATAATAACTCCAGTTTCAATACTTTTTGAGTTACGCCCCTTTCAAATGCAACTTTAACCTGAAACTTAATGTTGCCTATAACTTTGAAAGTACTTGACCTTTTCACTTCATACTTGGAATATATCATCAGCACGAACAACGCCATCTGTGATGACAAGAATAATAACTCCAGTTTCAATATTTTTTTAGTTATGCCCCTTTCAAATGGAACTTTAACCTGAAACTTAATGTTGCCTATAACTTTGAAAGTACTTGTCCTATTCACTTCATACTTGGAATATATCATCAGCACAAACAACTCCATCTGTGATGACAAGAATAATAACTCCAGTTTCAATATTTTTTTAGTTACGCCCCTTTCAAATGGAACTTTAACCTGAAACTTAATGTTGCCTATAACTTTGAAAGTACTTGTCCTATTCACTTCATACTTGGAATATATCATCAGCATGAACAATGCAATCTGTGACGACAAGAATGATAACTCCAGTTTCAATATTTTTTGATTTATGTCCCTTTCAAATGGAACTTTAACCTGAAACTTAATGTTGCCTATAACTTTGAATGTACTTGACCTTTTCACTTCATACTTGGAATATATCATCAGCACGAACAACGCCATCTGTGATGACAAGAATAATAACTCCAGTTTCAATATTTTTTTAGTTATGCCCCTTTCAAATGGAACTTTAACCTGAAACTTAATGTTGCCTATAACTTTGAAAGTACTTGTCCTATTCACTTCATACTTGGAATATATCATCAGCATGAACAATGCAATCTGTGATGACAAGAATGATAACTCCAGTTTCAATATTTTATGAGTTATGTCCCTTTCAAATGCAACTTTAACATGAAACTTGGTGTTGCCTGTAAAATCGAAAGTACTTATTCAATTAATTCATTTAATACTTTGAATAACTCATCTGCATTTACAAACCAATTTTTGAAGATGATAACTCAGCTTTCACCATTTTAGTTATTCCCCTTTTAAATGCAATTTAGATGACACATGAGTTCTGTGGTGTAGTATTGAAATCAACTTTAATAAAATATTTTTATTATATATGATTTAACATAGGCCCACATTTCAACTTTTTCCATGCAGGCGACACATGTGTTCCGCGGAACACAACATTCTAGTTTTTAAATCAGGAACATAATAAACATATTGAAAGAAATCAAATCACATAAGCAGAGTGGCTCTCTGCTGAGCTGCAAGATTGCAGAAATTCACACTGTACTGCTTACTTGCCAGTAAATAACACTGTACTGCTTACTTGCCCATAAATCAAACTGTGCTGCTTACTTGCCTGTAAATTGCACAATGCTGCTAACTTGCCTGAAAATCACACTGTGCTGCTTACTTGCCTGAAAATCACACTGTGCTGCTTATTTGCCTGTAAATCACACAATGGTGCTTACTTATGCCAGTTAATCACAATGCTGCTTACTAGGCAGTAAATCACACTTTTGTGCTTACTTGCCAGTAAATCACACTGTGCTTCTATCTTACCTGTAAATCACACATTGGTGCTTACTAGCCAGTAAATGACAATGCTGCCTACTTGTCTGTAAATCACGCTGTGCTGCTTTCTTGCCTGTTAATCACACTGCTGCTTACTAAACTGTAAACCACACAATGCTGCTGCTTACATGCCTGTAAATCACACTGTGCCACTTACTTGCCTGAAAATCACACTGTGCAACTTACTTGCCTGAAAATCACACTGTGCTTATTACTTCCCTGTCAGTCACACTGTGCTTATTACTTATATGTCAATCACACTGTGCTGCTGTCTTGCCAGTAAATCACAAATGCTGATTACTAGCCTGTAAATCAATCTGTGCTGCTTACTTGCCTGTTAATCACAATGTGCTTCTTACTTGCCTGTTAATCACACCATGGTGCTTACTAGCCACTTAATCACACTCTGCTGCCAACTTATCTGTAAATCGCACAATGCTGCTTACTAGCCAGTAAATCATACTGTGCTGCTGACTAGCTAGTAAATCAAGCTGTGGTGCTTACTAGCCTGTATATCACACTGCTGCTTACTTGCTAGATAATCACACTGGCCTGCTTTTTTTGCTAGAACATTGGTGCAAAAGCAATTTTCTTCAAAATACTTACTTGTGAAACATCACCTGATCAAATCTTTCAATTTAGACAAACAGAATGAAAATATTGATAAGTTTCTGCATTTTCAAGCTAATATCTGTACAACTTGAGGTATAACAAGCATTTAAGATTTCGTATTTATTAATATCCACTGTCCTTTTCAGTCAAACTGCAAAACGGTCAATACTAATAGGCAGGTGCACAACTGATGTAAGCCTGTGCTGTGTCTCTGGTCAGAGTAATTTTCATATCTACAGCTATCTATTTAATAACAACTCCTCAGTGAATCCTGATTTGAGTTGTGCATACAGCCATGAAATATATATAAATCATTAATGCTAAGGCTGATGTATTAACATCAATAGCATTGGGATCAGCAGTCATTTGAAAATCTTTGATATTTGGCATAAAAGGGTTTCTAGATTCAGTAAAAGAAAACAAATTAGTCTGCAGAATCCAGGTGAGCGATTCCGGGGGTCCTTCTTGTTAAATATTACATTTCAACAACTAATAACTGAATTTGCAATCACCGGTCTTAGTTTTTAAAATAATCACCATAATCTGCATTTGGATAGAATTGTTATTCCCATTAATAATATTGATAAAGGCTTAAGGCAAAACTCATCATGATGATTACTTGTCAATCTCCTGTTTCACCTGGCAAATTTGTGGTGAAATTACAACCAAAGTGCACAACTTTTGATCACATGACCTTGTCTTCTGATCGAGGTTATCCAGGTGCTTGATTTTGCAGAAGACAGCTGGTCAATGTTGTGTAGATGCACTCAAGTGTGCAGTTAATTAACTCACTGTGAAATTTTGTTTTCTTTCAATGAGGATAATCATTTGATGGACTGGATTTTATTTTGGATTCTGAATTATTAAATTATTTCTTTCTTCTTTTTTTACTAATTAGGGATGTACATTAAGGCAGAGGTAATATGATGATGGGTTTCGAGGAAAAAAATTCAGAGTTCAGTTTGCCATACATTCCTTCGATTGCTGAAATCAATTTTAATAAAAAATGTCTTTTAAAAAAAAATTACAATAAATATATTAAATATATTAAAAATCTTAAATCTTAAATTGATGCCAGCAATTTCACTTTAATCATTACACAACTGAACCCTTCTGCTGTGGTATAACACAGAATTACATAATATGATATGAAATATAATAATTTTAGTTTTATTATTCCTATGAGAACCTGATAAGATATCTCAGTCTGGTGAAAATAGACCATGTCATTAATCCAAAATTTTACAATCTTTATGATAATGAAAGAACCAAGACTAGCTGGACACGGTGTAGATGGAGCTGGAGAGGTGTTGCTTGCATTACTCATTTAACCATTTTCTCCATTATAGTTTCCTTTATGGCGTGTGTGAATGCCATCTGATCAGGATCTGCACTGTTTTCTTTTAGATTTACAAGGTTTTTTTTTTACCAAAAAAAAGTGAACAGTGTTGATTCTGATTAGACAGTGCCTGCTGATCTTGATCTACACTGTTCACCCACGCTTTAAAGATGTATACATGTATATTTTAGTAAAGGGTTATTATGACTATAAAGTGTAGCTAGACTTGAATCAAATTTAATAACCTATTAATAACTAATTGATTTTTTGTATCTTTGAATTAAGTTTTTTGCCATTCATGGGTGATTTTGCAGATTATTTTAAACAGTGTAGAGACTCTTTATAGATCCTGATCAAACATCACAGTTCTGCTAGCTGATCTGGATCTACACTGGTGACAAATGCTAGTATGATGTGTTCCACACCTCCTTTAATATATTGGTGTCAATTATTAAAACTGATACAGAAAAAAAGAGATGATGTTGTGTTTAAGTTACTTTATTTAACCCTTTACTTCATATACATATATTATACACCATTTTAGGCATGTGCGACCATCCAGACACTGGGCCCAAGATCATAAAACTAAATCAGGAGATCAGTCTCAAATCTCAAGAATCTGATTGGCTGAAATGGCGACTGGTCGCCATTTCAGCCATTCAGATGCTTGAGATTTGAGACTGATCTCCAAACTTAGTTTTATGATCTTGGGCCCTGGTCGCATTTTAGTCAGAGATAACCTAACAAATCAAACAGCAAACAGTTTAGATCCTGATCAGACACCATGGATGTGCCGGCTGATCTTGATCAAAACTGTTCGCCCTGGCAATAAAAATGTATCTATGGAGGAAAGGGTTAAGAAGCCATGGTAAGAATAAGAGAAGTACCACAAGTAGTAAAGGATTTCAAACAGATTAATATTTTAGTTTGACAGTTAAACAAAAATCTATGTCATCTTTATCTGCCTGACAGTTGTTGTGTTTGTTTGTCAAGTTACCTCTCAAAATAAAATAATTGTTAAATTTAAAAAAAAATTGACTTACAGAATTGCACCTACTGAACCAAAGGTTTACACATGAACTAAATGCAATGATAAGTTTCTTTATTTCGTGGACTAATTTATTATTTTGAACTTTCGGAAAAGATTACTGTGAGCTCTGCAAGCTTCATTTTTACTCATACTTCAAAATTATGTATTGTTTGTTCAGTCTTCACCTAAGTAGGAATATTTTGGTTCTGTGTATTTGTAGACAAGTGATGAAGATGAGGCGGAAGTAAAGGATTGTGGTCCCAACATTACAACAAGTGCATGTTCAGAGGAAGAAATTGATAACGGCAACAGTCTTGCTTACCATGTAAGTTAGTAAATATTGTAATATTATCTCATTTTCAACAATTGCAGACTAGGACTCTTCACTCACAGCTATTTAGATAATCCCCCCTAACCAGCTTAAACCTTTAATCCATTGATGCACCATTATGGCATTGCTGAACAGTGTAGATCCAGATCAGCCAGCAAATCATTGCCACCTGATCAGGATCTACACTGTAGGCCATTTGGTTCATTAGGTTATTTCTGACCAGCAAACAAACAGTGTAGATCCTGATCAAATGACATGGATGTGCCAGCTGATCTACATCTACACTGTTCACACATGTGATAAAAATCGATAAATGGAGTAAAACAATAATCTCATTTTCAGTTAGTACAGACTTAAGCTCTACACTATCAACTATTCAGGAATCCCTTTACCAACCAACTTCAAGGATTCGACTTCACTCTTGATTTGTTGATTTTTTACAAATATTTTTTTATCAAAATTTATTATCTGACAAGCAAATGGCATAAATCTTAATAAGACTGGGGGTAAACAAATACTGATCACTGTCTAAACCAATCACAAATGTGACATGTCCAAGCACTGGAAGGGTCAACCCTTAATAAGCACTAAGTCATGACCAGTGTAGACCCAATAACAGCATGGGCATCTGTAATGTCTGATCAAGGTCTACACTGTCAGTAAGTAAATTAGTTGATAACATTTTCAGTAAAATTGGACTGGCACCAATAGATGGAAAGATTTGTCTATCACATTAATTAAGTGAACTAATTTCAAAACATCTCATCAATGTTTAAATAGAACAACTTCAGTTCATAGAAAGCCAAATCCATTGGACAAATTCACCTATTTAGGGGTTAATAGCTTGAACTGGTAATATAAATGTATATTTGATTTTAGAGATTGAAGTGAATAATAATAAAACGTCATGCTATTGCAAGGTGATCAGTGATGCAGTATTGTACCAAATAATAGACTTTGCAGAGTGAAAACGTTCTAAATGAATTAAATTTTTTAGAATTACCTATGGTATGATGAATTTTAGAATCTTCCATAATTTTGTTGTTTAAAATAATAGAAACAAAATTTAATGGTTTTAAAATTAATGGTGTTGTTTTTTTCTTTATAACCAGTATTAATATTTAGATTTTTGGGTCACTTACTCTGTGACAGTAACATGATTTATATTACAAGTATTGTATACTGCAATCCTTGAAGAATTCTGTCTCTGTACCCCCAATTTAAAATTTAATTTTCTGAATTTTTTAAAGGACAAATAAATAAGACATGAATCACTTGCATGATTCTGAAAATTGATTAGAAAAAGCACCTGCTGTTGTGAAATTAAACTATTTATATGGATGATGTATTTTTTTCTATAAATTATAATGTTAAAATGAAAACATTGAAACCCTTAAAGCATTCCTGAAAAATAAACATTTTATTTCCCCCAAGTTATAATGTTCAATTGGAGCCAGTGATTTATCATTAGTTTTTATTATCTATAAAATTCACATAAATTTTACTCATTTCAAAAGAAGTCTTTTCATCGTCTTGTGCGACCAACTATGTCGTTGGTTTCGTCGGACAAAGCCAGCAATAATTGTCCACGCGTACGACACACGCCAGATGCAGTCTTGTTTTTGTTGGCATTTGGATTGCTTAATGTACCATTCAGAGGAAATTAGCCAAATATAGTCGGAGATTGCTCTAATGGTTTTCAACTAGGCTTTTTTTCATCATAAAAAGTTTGATTTCATTATAGAATAGTCATTGAAATCTGATTGACAAAACATCTTTAACTTATAACAGTTTTTTAATAAAACTGGAAATAGGAATTATAGAGATACTATTTAAACTGTCATATTTAAAGGAGCAGCTTAATTAGGATGTTTTATGAATAGAAAATAATTTTCTTTAAAAAAACTTTATCACACAAAAGTAACAAACATTAATTCAAAGGATCAGCAACTGTATTTTTGTTGACTTTTTGAGAGAATATTGTCTGAAATAATAAAATAATAATGATGTTTGATAAATAACAATTATATTCATCAATGCACAGTTAACTTATTACTTAGTAAACATAATTAACTTCCAATAAATTAACTGTATTAGTAAAAGCAAAATGTTACAAAAAAGGTAATTTTGGGTGGCAACATAAAAAAATCTAACCACCTCATTTTACAGTGACCTGGCCCATAAAACTATATTCGCTGACAAAGATATTACCTGATGCTTAAAGGTTTGTCGATAATAAATAATGGAAATAGAGTGATAATCATAGTATTGGGACTTTTCATGGATTTTATTGGTGATCGTTTTCATCTCTCCGTGGAGGCAATAAAATAATGTTATCCGTTTCTGTGTGACTGTCATACTAGTTGACTTAACCGGGGAAAGTTGAAGTGAGCGGCTGTTCTTGGTGCGATGGATCTTGTCTAACTATCAACACTTGCTGTAATATTTTATTTAACAGTTCAAATATAGTGGATTTGATATTGCTACTTAGTGTTATGTGTGGACGACACTTTTTAATCATTTGCTTCCAAGGAACTATTTTATATTTGTAACTTAGCACAGGGATTTGTCTTGAAATTTTCAAGAGTTGAATACATAATTATAAAGATAAAATACAAAACCATATTTTTTTTTGTTAAAAGGAATGAAATGTGATTCTGAATGTGGAAAAATATCCAATTTAAGCAGGTGAGTGTTTGTTATTGTGAAGTTCAGGTACAACAGTCAATGAAAGGTGTATGAAGACAAAGCTTTAATTTTAAGTTAAGAATGTATATCTAAAATGAAATACCGGTACCACTACGAAAATTTATACTCTTTATTTCAAATTTTTGGACACTCTTCCTTTATCAAGAAAAATACGTGAAGGATATTAATTAAAATGAATGCAGCTTAAGTAATATTAATTCTTTATTTTACTTGACAAAGGACATGCTTCCATTCTAGAAGATTTTATATAATTCTAAAATGAAATAAATTATAAAGATATAACAATAGATGAAAGTCATTGGGCAGAAATACCTTTTAAAAATTGTTTTTATAACAAAAAAGGTAAGAATCTGATCTGTTCTATAAAAAAGAAAAAAAAAGTTTCATTTGCAGTTTACCAGCAACCAGTCATGATAATTAAGACACAGCTAGATATGAAGATTTTTAATTTTAACTTTAACCCTTTGATGCATGGGATATGGCTGTTTAAAATGGGTAAACAATGGTGATCCAGATCAGCTGGCACATCCATGCTGTCAGATCAGGATTTACACTGGTTGCACATGATAAAAGTTGTTTAAAATTGAGTAAGCAGTTAAACTTTGTGTTCAAATCCAAGGCATTTCAATTTCAAATGGAATCTTACAGAGAAAGGCTGTGAACTTATACTTGTTAAGAAATAGCACTGTGAACTTAATCTTTTTGAGAAATATTTATTTTCAGCTTCCAAGTTTATCTAAGATATGTACGAGACCATTTCATTATAAGCTTAGATAAGAATTTCTGTCATCATCTCTCCAAAATAAGTTTTCTTTATAGGAAAATGTTAAGAAATATATTTTGCTAATAGTATTTGTTTCTTATATTGTTAATGAAACAATGCAAATAAATAAATAAAATATTTAATAGAGACAAGTTGTGTTGACAAATAAGGTGTTTGGGTCACTGACAAAGATTATCAAGTCAAGATTGAAGACCAGTATCAGATCTTAGCAATCTGATTGGTTGATGATAAGCACATTTTTAGAACTGAGGAATCCGAGACTGGGTCATTTTACTAATTTTAGGGCTTTAATGACTTGGTCTGTTTTCAGATGTTCCATGCACCCAGCTTTGGAGAAGAGGATTACGATTTCCTTCAGGATAAATCAGTGCTCAACTTAAAGCCGTCGGTCAGTGACGACTTTACTTCAGTGATCTCATCTTTTGCAAATACTGGTGGGTTTTCAGACACATTTAATATCAATCTTGAGCGTCCTGTTGATTTTGGTCAGCAGCAGCAGCAACAAAAACAACAGCAGCCACTTCAGTCTCAACAGCTTGTTCGTCAGCAACAACAACCAGTTTTCACAAGTGTAAACCAGTCAACATTTCAGTTTAACAACAACACTATTAATTTACAACAGAACGGTTGTCATCAGCAACAGCAGAACTTGAATCAGCAATTTCCACAGCAGGTATATCATACCAAATCTTCCCTTCCTCAAAATCAAAGAGTTTTCACCATGGCGTCGCAAAGAGATTCTATTTTCGAGTCTTTGGAAAATATTGCGCCAAAGTTTCCGCCACAAGATGTGGATCTACCAGATATTAGCTCATCAGGTGGGATGGTTCCCTCTTCGGCTTCTCTCATCAGTTCTGGATTTTCTGCAGCAGGTCTGTACGGACAGTCAGACAGTAATTCCATGCCAAGAACACATCCTGATATTGGCATGCACATCTCGTCACCAGTGAGTTTATCAGACCAGCAACTAGGAATGAATAGGGTTTCTCCGACTACTTCATCGGCATCAAATATGTCCAATGCATCCCCACCCACAGAGAGCAGTGAAGACAGTGACGATAGTGTTCCACTGGCGCAGGTAATTCTTCGTCTTAACCCATTACAGGATATAAACGCTTTTGTCACATGTGCGGCCAGTGTAAATCCAGATCAGCTGACACTTCAATGCTGTCTGATCTGGATCTACACTAGTTGCTTCTTGGTCAGAAATCACTTAATGAATCTAAATGGGAACAGTGTGGATCCTGGTCATTTGATCAAGATCCACTCTATATGCCCATGCGAGAAGAGAAACAGTTATGTGTTTATATTCTCAACTAAACTTTAGAACAGAAAGGCATGGTTGGAGACTTAATCTGCTAATTTAATGAAATGAACCAACCTTTCTATCATTGTGAGCCTGTCCATTCAGTTTTCAGTAGATATTTATTGACTGAATAGCAAACACTGTAGAACCAGATCAAACTGCACATCTGTGCAATGCACATGCTGATCATGGTATACACTGGTTGCAGTTGTGACAAATGCTTTGCCATATTTGTTATTTTTTTAACAGATGGAAATGACGAGTACAATTAAACTTTAAGCTTGGTTTGGTGTTAATATGGGCAAAACTTAAAGGCAAACATGAGTTACATGCACATTTATATAAAACAAAATAATAAACACATAACTATAAATTTTGAGAAATTTGTCACTCAAGCTCCTGTAGTTTTTACGCTGTTTTATATAAAGATGACTTGGTTTGATTACAGTTGTTTGGTTGTTCGTTTGGAACTCAGACACTGAAAATAGTCTAGAAATACAATGAGCAAGAATAAAATGTTCATATTCATGGTTTTCACTGGGGATAGAAAATACTGCATTTTTTCCAGAAAAAAGATTTGCTATTAATATCTGACCTTTCTGTTATTATGAAATGTTTGTATACAAATTGTCAAGTGCAGTGGTGAGGTCATTAATATAAATAGTGCACTGGACATATTTACTTGACAGATCCTGTCATTTCAAATGATCTGCACTGAGTTTAATTGATATGACCAAATAGCCACTGCAAAAATAGTAACAAAATCTATAAATTGCATCATAAATTATTTTGTTATTTTCTCATCAAAGGAGATTCCTTAATTATTATCCACCTGTGTGCAGCTTTGCATATTAATATACTAGCAATTTTCCTTGTGACAACTCAGTACTTAATATCCTATTGGTGTGAAGTATCATTCACTTTAACCCTTTACTCCATGCGATATGGCTGTTATCACATGGGCTAAAAGTGTAGATCTAGATCAGCTGAAACTTCCGTGCTTTCTGATCAGGATCTGCACTGTTCGCTTTTAGATTCATTAGGTAATTTCTGACCAAGATGTGACCAGTTTAGATCCAGATCAGATTGCATTGATGTGCCAGATGATCTGGATCTACACTGGCTGCACATCGCGTGTATATATGGAGTAAATGGTTAAAATGTCTGCATGGTCAAAGATGTTATATGGCATAGTTACTTTATGTAGTAGTTACAGTTTATATTTTTAAATCTACGAACTTTTTGTAAGCTTTTAATGTGATCTTTGCAACTTAAATTACAGTTTATTTCATACCTTATGAAAATGCAAAGCCCAATACCTTTGAGCCCTGTCATGCAAAAATGTGTCACAAGGGCAACACAAGAGTTAAATTTAAAACCCATCTAGTTTTTCTTCAAATTGTGTATGTGATGGAGTTTAAACTGGCCAATTACAAATGGCTTGTTTTTTTTGTTTAAATAGTTTAGCTGGCATACTTTATGTCTGGTAAACTACCATAGAAATTAACACTAAAAGCATTTTCTCTACTTTAATAATTAAATCTTTATTATATCAGACTTATTTAAATAAAATAATGTTATGTATGATACACGAAATGTGTAATTGTTGTTTTTTTGATGTTTAATCAGCTAAAAAAAAAACTGTTCGCTTTTATATTCACTAGGTTATTTCTGACCAAAATGCGACCAGTGCAGTTCCTGATCAGACGGCACAGATATGCCGGCTGATCTGGATCTACACTGGTCACACATGCGTAAAAATGCATATGTATATGGAGGAAAGGGTTAATCTTGCTGTCATTTTCGAGTTTGTAATATGGAAGCATCAGATACCACTGTTAAAGTGCAAAACAAACACCTTTTTATCATTGGTTGTCACCTGAAGGATTTTTTGTAACTTTGAAATGTCTTCAATAAGATGTGTATGGCTTCTGCAACATAAAAACAAAAGTAATTGAATTTTCCTAAAGGTTCCAGAAATTCTGAGAAACATAGATTTCCACGAGGTAAATCATTAAAATTGTACAAGAGATAATTAATTTCGCTTATGGATCCAAAGAAAAATTAAAGATGAATTTTATGATAATGCAAAAGGAAAAGTGCCATTTCTTCCCTTATATTATGAAATCCATATGAAATTATCCCTGATTCAGTAAATTATCGGGAAATAATTTAAAATAAAAAATCAAGAGCTTTTCAGTTTGAGGAGCATTAGAAAAAAACAACACAAAGCTTTTAATGCAAAAAATATTATGACATGTTTCAACCATTCATGCTTCTATGCTGTACAAATGTATGATCTTTTAATTCATGAAAAAATGTATATAAGAAATTTTTCAGAAAACTATGAAATATTGAAATTGTTGTGGCCACAATGTTAGAAAACGGTGTGAACAGAAATGCAAAATAAACTTTGCGAACTGCTCATAGAAACTGAACCTTAAAATCTAATTACTGAGTAAAAAAAAACGTTTTCTTTGCAAATTGTTGGGAAGTGTTGTTATAAACAGCAAGTAAAAAGTTTATGACTTAAAAGACTGTGTGAATTAACCACTTTGCCAGTAACACAAGGGATGTTCAAATTAAATAACAATTTTCCTTTTTTAATAGGGACACACCACTGCAGAGAAAAACAACAACAAAATTTCATATTAAACCTATGGTGTTGTTTTCTTAAATGTTCTGTCATGTAGAACAATTCATTTGTTGCTCAATTAGGATTCTTCTGTTTAAAAAAAAAACCACAACAAATCAAGCAGCTTTCCACCTGGTTTGGCTAATTTATTCTGCTTGTATCGTTAAAATCTAATGACAATAATATATGGCTAGAGACATGTGAAACATTGATTATTTCAACCACATTTTAAGTATAAAAATGGTAATTAGCCCCCTTGCTGTAAAATTTCTACCCCAAGTAGCTTATAATTTTGTTATGACATTTTGGTTGCTATGGAAACTAATTTGGCAGGCAACACCTGGTTCCAGTTTTGATGCAAAATGCTTGCACCTGCAGTTTTTGAAGGTTTAAAACTTTCCGATTTAAGTTTTATTTTATAGAAAATTACTTTCTGGGTTCTATAAAAATTATGTGTTGTCAAGTCATACTACTTTGGCTATTATAATTATGTTCATCCTAAGTTAAGGATGATTTTTTCATACAATAAATATCTCTTACTAAAATTGCAAACTTTCTGTCTTGTTTCTAAAATTATTTTAAACCTTTTACTCTACAGATACACCTTAAATGTATGGGCAAACAATAAATGTTATGTTTACTCCAAATATACACATTTTATTTTAGGTGAAGACTGTGTAGATCCAGATCAGCAGGCAGATCTGTGCCATCTAATTAAGGATCTGCACTATTTGATTTTGATCTCAGATAACCAAATAAATTAAAAAGCAAACAGTACAGATCCTGATCAGACTGCACAGATGGTTCAGCTGATCTGGATCTACACATTTAGCCCACACAACAAAAGTGTACCAGTGGAGTAAAGGGTTAAATCTTGTTTTCGTATAAGTTTAGAAAATTGAGATTTACAAAGTTTAGAACCCACCAAAATATTGTGTTGCATATAAACACAAAATTTTATCTTCAGGAATATAAATGCATCCACAGTCAGGACATTATGTGGTTGCTCAACAGAGTAAGGAAAGCATTTTGTCTAAAATAAAAAATATCGAATATCATTCTGTAACTTGATTTTTGTAAAGCCTTTTTACAACACTCGAGACTTTAGATTGCCATTTTCTTCATCAATATTGCCTTTCATTTTCCGGACAACAAGATCTGCGCTTTTAGCCGTAAAAGTCACAACATATTTCATATTACAATCAATATCTTCTTATAATCAGTTTTTTGAACTGAAAATTATGTTTGAGAGCTTGTCATTTCATCTAATTTAGATGATAATTCAGGAAGAATAGAGTAAAGAAAAAACCTGTTTTGTTCACAATATGTTGGGGATAATCAGAACTGATGTCTGGGAAATATTTAATTTACCGCCGCGCAGTATGATGAGCTTTTGTGTAAAATCTTGACATTTATTGTTTTGAAATCATCATTTTCCATATTCATTTCTGCAAGACATATTTGATTTAAACAATTCTAAGTTAGAAAAAGATACTTTCTGTTGAGTCATATCTTGGCATTTATTGTTTTGAAATAGTCTAGTACACATGTACATATTTACTTCTATTGTATGAGAAGATAATGCGTAATTTTTAAGATAAGTTTCAAGAACTCCTAAGCAAATATGAAATAGTAATTTGCCATGATTTTTTCTGCAGACATATTTCATTTAAACAAAGATATTGTCCAATTGTGTCAAATCTTGGCATTTATTGTTTTGAAATTATGAAGTATATTTCTGCAAAAGACCAATATGTAAGAAATTAAAATAAGTAAGTTTAAGAACTCTTAAGCAAATTTGAAATAATCAATTTCCAAATATATTTCTGAAAAAAACCCACCAAAAAACAACTAACTATTAACATTTTTAAAAAATAAAATACCGAGTTCATATACTTCTATTTAAAGCATCAAAATTTAGTGTAGAAGTAGAGAAGGGAAATTTTTGTAAAAATTGCATTTTAGTATATTATAGAGGATACTTACGGCAAAATTTTGATTTTATTCAACAAGTGAACACCAGAAACTGTGTTTTCACAAGTGGCAACAATATCTTCACAAATAGCATAGCTCATGAAAATGTTTGTTTCTGGTGTTCACTCGTGAAATAAAATTTCACTGAAACAAACAAATTTTCTTTTTAATTTATGTTTTCTTTGTTTTCTTGTCGAACAAATCTGAAAAGTTGAAAAAAGGTGGTAATAAATGTAAGAAAGTAGTTCGTAAAAACAGTCAAAATACCTTTTTTTCACTGAGAAAACTCTATTATTCATTGTAGAACATAAAGAAATGTTCACTTTTAACCCACATGATATTAAAGGATCAATCAGTACACAATCAATTTAATTGGTTCTAAATTGATCCCAGTTAAAAAGCTGGACAAATAGCAATTAGTAATTGGAAAAAGATGTAGATACATTTTTCTAATGATTAAAAACAGGACCTTTACTAGGTATAATTACTTCTGACAGGAGTGGAACAGATTTGAACAAAACATTTAATTCCAAATTAAATGAAACAGTAATTGCAAATAAATGGCTTAAGGATATTATAAACGATAGCCATTGAATTTACTTTTGGCACCAATATACCCAAACTTGATGTGATTTGTTCCAAATCAATCATAAAAAGGAATCTAAAAAAATTCACTATACAAAATATTGTGTGTTCAAATGAACAAGACAACAAGACAATAATTTTAAATTATCCATATTTTCATGAAAGTATAATGTTCATGTGATGGACTTGGTTGGTGGGGAGGGGTTATGATATCGTCACTGATTTCTTACTTGTCGTTGACAACCTTGTTTAATTGACCATGGTCAAGTGTTAACAGTGTTTAATCTGTTTATTTGCATTTTAATATCAAATTATTCGAAATCTACCTCATAATACTTGTTTGCTGTTTTTGTGTTGCCCTTCAATCTATCGTGAAAACTTAATGTTGTCAATCATTTTGCCATTTCTTAATATTTCTTTATCAAACATTCAAAATATTATTGCTTATGACAACAGGGTTATGATGATGCTAAAATCTTAAGGTCAAGGTCAGGTTTGACAGTGTTACTCCCCTTTTCATACTTGGATATGGCTGTTTCTGTTTCATTTTTACAACAGATGTCTTATACTAAACTTGGAACATTTTAACAGAAAACATTTTGAATAACATTTCTTTTATGGTTTTAAAGTGTGCAATAAATTAACACTACTCTTCATTTGAGGTCTCTTCAAACCAAGTGTCATTTGTGCTTATTTCACACTCCAAATTCAAGACAACAATTAGAAATTGTTACAATCCTTTTTTCTTTATTTGTTCATGTTTGCACACCTTAATCTTTGTTGTTTAACCATTACAGTCACTTGTACAAAACCATTTGATGCAGTAGTGACTGCATTAAAGACTAGTCAATAAATGTTTCATTAAGGTGATGACTGGCTGAATTAAAGAGAACGTAAAAATCAAATCAAGCATTAAACTGTGTGGTGAACGTGCAGCTTTAATAAATTTATTTGCAAGAAAAAAGAAAATTTAATTCCATCTGAATTATTATTGGTATCAGAACATATAAATTCCATTAAATTTTATTACCACAATGTCATTTGCAAATATGTTAGTCTGTAAATAACCTGGCGCAGTTTTAAAGTCAACTCAGTTGCACACATGGCAGTAGTCATGTTGGATTAATGAAATTAAAAAATCAGTTTGTCATTTCTTTTTTATTTTCCATGGTTACTTAACTACCGATCCTTGTCAGTGATACATTTCACTTTTTCAGAACACTTTAATCTCCATACATGTTTTTCTAGAATGTCCTGATTAACCCTTTACTCCATATATGTACCTTTTATTGCGTGGACGAACAGTATAGTTCCATGCTGTCTGATCTTGATCTTCACTGTTAAATTTTTTATTTATTAAAAATTTTGATAATTTCTGACTAAAAAAAACGAATGTGCCATGAATGTGCTGACTGATCTGGATCTACACTGGTCTCACATGCGTAAAAACGTGATATATTAAGGATGCTATTGTAATCTTTCAAAATTTGAAATTTTCTTTTCTGAAGCTAGATTAAAAATGTTCTCATTTCCCTGTGGAATTTGGAACTTTGACCCGCAGTGACTTAGCCTTACATACTGATTTGTTGCTATTAAGATTAGACTTTATCTTAAACATTGGATTATGCCATGATGTAATTACACTGCTAAAGCAGGTAACATAATTGATTTTGGATTATTCCAACCAATTAACACATAAAAAATGACACACTTCATTATTGTTACACATATATAACACTTCTTATTTTCAAATTGCAGTTGGTAAAGCGTCAGGCTGAAGATGATGCCCCAACTCCCCCACAGAAACTGTCTCCCAAATCGGGCGGTGGAATAAAGAAACCACGGCTACAGAAGAAGAAAAAGAAGAAGGACCCTAATGAACCTCAGAAGTAAGTGACATTCTGGAAAGAAGCAAGGGCCCAAGATCATAAAACTAAGATTGGAGACCAGTCTCAAATCTCAAGCTCTGATTGGCTGAAATGGCCACCAGTAGCCATTTCAGCAAATCAGATGCTTGAGATTTGAGACTGGTCTCCAGATTAGGTTTGAGTAGAACCTTTCCTTATTTATTTAGTTTGAAGTCTACCTATGTGACATGTATTAGTGATACTACTTCAGTGTTCCTGCTGGAAATTAACTAATTTTGTTTCAAACAAAGCTATTCTTAACTTCTGGAAATCTTAAAAGGAATTTCTGATAGAATCAGTGCATTTCACTTGCAATAATGCATGCCTTCTAAGGCTTTTAGATATTTATTAAAGCCAGTAACAATTAGATTTCCTTCAGTAAATAATGAGATTTTGTTCAATGAAGTTGTTGCATTTGCTCTAGAATATGCCACTAGAAAAGTATAACAAGAAAAAAAGAAATGCCTGTCAAAGATTTGTTTTCTTTAAAATTAGTTTGAAACTAAAAAAGAAAAAAAAACACTTTATTTTACATATGTTACATTTTAACATTAGCAGGAACTAGCTTAGGTTGCCAACACAGGGAAAAGGTTTTTTGCCAATTTTACCCTTTACTCATACACCTTTGTTACATGGGGAACTAGTCTAGATCCAGATCAGCTGGCACATATGACTGTCTGATCAGGATCTTTACTGTTTGCTTTTTTATTCATTTCTAGGTTGTTTGTAACTATTTAGCGACCAGTGTAGATCCTGATCAGATGGTGCAGGTGCCAGTTGATCTGGATAAATTTATGATCAGATGGCGTGGATGTGCTGGTTGATCTGAATCTACATTGTTCTTAGCCATATCCCACTGAGTAAAGAATAGAATGTAACAAAATTTGGCAGTGATTTGTAGCCAGTTAGATATAAAGTATATTTTATATATTTATTTTTCAGACCTGTTTCAGCGTATGCGTTGTTTTTCCGAGACACACAGGCAGCCATTAAAGGACAGAACCCAAATGCAACATTTGGAGAGGTCTCTAAGATAGTTGCATCAATGTGGGAGGGTCTAGATCCTGAACATAAAAATGTAAGTAGCATTAATTTAATGTTACAGGGTGGGATGCAAGATTTCCAGAAAGGGGTTTGTTTGGGGCAGTCTTATGGTAGATGCATGATAATTTCCAACTTTCTAGCCAAAATCCACATAAAAAATTAAATATTGCTGCCCAAAATGGCAGATGGAGCAACACCACTGAATCTCTCTGGATTCCCCCTGTATTAAGAGGGCTGGCTGGGGGAGGGGTAGATCCCTGTCATGAAAATGTTAGGTTACTTAATGTAGCAATACAGGTAAATGAATATAATTAATAATAATTATAAACTTGGTTATTTCAAAAATTTGTATCTTGGCAAAATTCATATGATTTATTCCACACTTTTATGTACAATGACTTTCTGTCAAAACTGGATGTTTTCCCCCTGTAAAAAAGTTTCCAGTGCCCTAGATTCTAATGTACTTTTAACACGTTGTATTAAAAATTTAGGATTAATTGATTCAGATTGTTATGTTGAATAAAATTTTCATCGTTGATCATTTTTATTAATATAAAAAGTGACATCTCATTTTATGCTTATAATTATCTCAAAGTGATTATACAACAAACTTAATTGGAACACCAGATTCACTAAAAAAAGATTTGTTTGATTTATTCACAACATAAAAGACATTTCTCTTTAAGAACATTACAGACAACAGATTCTAATTAATTTATAAATTACAAATTTCATCAAATATTGATGAATGCAATTACCTAATGAAAAAAAGAGTAATAATTTCATGATGCCACTGAATTGCTAACAGCTTCAATCAGGCTAATATTGATTTAAGTCGGGAATTATAGTGTCAGATTTCTTATCTGCGCTTACAGCAGCTAGTCACTTAATTTTCACTAACAATTCCCTCGCTCATATTTTATAAAACTATAAAACAAAGAATGAAGACTAGTTTCAGATCTCGGCAATCTGATTGGTTAATTTGAGCATAATCTCAGAACTGACCAATAGAAAGCTTGAGATTGAAGATTGGTTTCCGTTCTCAGTTTTGTAACTTTAAAGGCCAGGGTGGAGACTGGCAGCTGATTGGTTGAAATTGCCCATATATAAATATATACAGAGAGCATGTGATTCCTTTATTTAGATTTTATGGACAAGTGAAATTGATTATATCCAAAATTAATGTTGTTTTCTTTAACTGAACCTTGAGGTGAGATTATTTAAAAATGTTACAAAGATTTTATTTTTCATCAATTTGTTTTGTTACCAAGTGTTGTACAGAATTATTTTGAGTTTACCAGTATTTGTTGGCAAACATGAGCTTGTACATGTACCTAGAGGTTACTTACCAGTCTCAGATCTCAGCAATCTGATTGGTTGAAAATTAGAATAGATCCAAACTAACCAATGGCAAGCTTATGATCGGAGACCAGTCCAGTCTTGGTTGTATAACATCAGATCCAGATATGAGTTAACCCATTCCTGTACAGACACACCTTTATTGCTAGGGCGAACAGTTTAGATCCAGATCAGCCGGCACATCCGTGCCGTCTGATCAGGATCTAAACTGTTTGCTTCTTGATTCATTAGGCTATTTCTGACCAAAATGCAACCAATGCAGATCCTGATCAGACGGCACGGATGTGCTGGCTGATCTGGATCTACACTGGTCGCACATGCGTAAAAATGTGTATCTATACAGGAAAGGGTTAACATTTCCCATGTGAGATGCACACAGTATTCAGATGATGTTAATTTCAGTATGAAGCACTACCAGCATCCTATTGAAAATTAGGGAGAGATTATTATTGTCAAATAAACAGTGCAGATTATAATGACATGATGATAATAGGGGTGATTATTCGAGCAGAAATTGTATTGAACACTTTTGACAGCCCAAATGAACTATATACAATGAAAGAATAATAAGCAACCACTGTTGTCACCCAGTTACTGAGACATGGAATGGGACTTATGTATAGAAGACTCATAGAAATTCTTGTGATTTTAGCCCTAACTGGTATGCTGAATTTTACTTCTGTCATTTTGACCCTTAAAAAAGTGAAACCTGTTTGAATTTATTATGATTGCAATTAGTATGATTAACACTTAACTTCATATATACATCATAATTATATGTAAATGGTATTTATTTATGCCCCCTTTGAAGAAAGCAGGGTATATTGCTGTACACATGTTGGTCATTAGATCAGTTAAGGTGTCGGTCAATCTGTCGATAAACCAAACCTTGTCCTCTCACAAACTAAAGAATTGTTGACCTATGTTTCTCAAACTTGGTAGGTTGACAGGTAGTTTATCCCTGTTGATTTGGGATCAAAGATCAAGATCATAGTGATGTTCAATGCAAATACTTGTCCAGTCATTAACTAGAAAATAATGGTGCCCGCTGTCCTTAAACTTGAAAGGTTTGTTTGTAGAAGGTAAGCCTTCTTGAATTTAAGTCATCAGTCTGTGCTAAAGGTTATAAAACTGAGATTGTAAACTAGTCTCAAATCTCAAGCATCTGATTGGCTAAAATGTCGACCATTTCCGTCAATCAGATGCTTGAGATTTGAGACTGGTTTCCATGCTCAGTTTTATAACCTTGGGCACTGGTCAAAAATCTTTCCTTCTTGGTCATTAATTATGAGGTGAAAGGTCAAGGTTACATGCTATGTATAACTTGCAAATTAATTAGCTGCCATCAGGGTGGCATATGTTTCACAAACCTTGATTCTGAACAGAATTGCAGAACTAAATTCCACAAAATAAATTTTAAACTGGCAGGATAATATCTCATTTGCTTGAAGACAAAAGTAATGTCTTTTCATATCTGATAGGCATGATATGTATGACTTATAGATACCATTAGGTCACTTGAAACTTTTCTTTGTTGGTGGAATGTTTGCAAAAGAAAAATGAGTTATTTGCATGTAATAGTGTTCGAGGACAAATTTATTGACTGTTGAAATCTTCAACACAGCTGAGCAAAATGATTAATTGAATAAAAAGTAGTTTGCACCAGTAAGTGAATTTTAAACCTTTGCCCAAGACTACTGTTTATCCATATAAACAAAAATTGTAATCTTCCATCAAGAAAATGCAAATATTAAAAATTAGCCAGTTACTCCATAAATAAACCTTTATGGCTTGGACGAACAGTGTAGATCCAACTCAGCTGACTCTGGATCTTAATTGTTCGCTTTTAGATTCATTTGGTTACTTCTGCTCAAGATGTGAACAGTTTCAAGATCAGATTACACAGATGTGCTGGCTGAACCAGATCTAAACTGGTAGCACATGCATTAAAATTATGTGTATTTAAAAATTTTGGAGTATACGGTTAAGAAATAAATGTCTACCATTCTTTGGCTATAACTGCAGAATATTATAATCTGAAAAATAATCAACTTTATGGTATACATGTTTACATGGGCCAGCACAGCTAACCCCCATAAAAAGGTTGACCTACTTTTATAATTGATTATTCTTCTTCATTATTCTGAACATTTGTTTTCTTTATCTTTTTTTTTAATATTGTCATAGCTACCATGTTTGGTAATTTTCCATGGTAATTTGATCATTATTTTGGAATATGGAATTTGATTAATAGTGACAAGGTCAAAATATGGTGTAACGAAAATTGTTCAAAATCTCATAAAGTTGGTAATTGAAGAATGATTTGTTGTTTTATGTGTTTGTATAAATTGCAAACATTGCATTGGATTTCAGCAGATAATTAGATAAATTGATCATTCTGGGGTTTGACAAAATTGAAGGATTTCAAATTAATGGAGGCTATTATTTAGATTATCCAAATTTTATCTGCGTTGTTCATCAAAGAATTTGTAAGAAACGATTCCAGTGACTCTGACTAATGTTATACAAGCATTTGCAGCATGGGTAGACCCATATTTTCATGGTATACACTGTTTTGTATTCAGTCAGTTAATAACGCAGAATATATCCCGAAGGTATTATTGAATTTTCGTGTTGTCGAGTTTTCAGGCAAAAGCCCCAAATAACATATTCATAAGGGCCCAAATTTTTGCAGACACACTGTATCATGGTTCAGTTTTGCTGGGGTTTTGAATTCGAGCCTATGACTTGGCACAAAATTAAGCGAAAATGAAAATCCTGCGAAATAAAATATAATAGAGTTTACCCTTACTTCTTAAATGATTATGAAAACAACCTTGTACAGTGAATAAATGAAGAACTTTGTCATCATTCACACATTTTCATAAATTGTAAGAATCATTACTGAACACAAATTCATGGTATAAAATTTTAGTAAGGCTAAAGGAAAATTCTAGTGGTAAGTAAATACTTTGACTTCCACAAATGGTTAAATTTAATAGGTTCAATTGTCCGTTCTCCATGTATAAAACAAAGTAATATTTCAATGTTGCATTTGAACTTTGTTTTGTTTTTTTTATAGATGCCCTTGGCAACTGTTTCAGAATTTTAAAATAATGACAAAATGAATATTGTTTGAAATTAAGCACAGTCTGTATGTTTCTACACACTTATCACACACCTACCTTTCTTCATCATTAGAGTTATCTTCACTTCCTAATTGATATTCCAGTAAAACATAAATTCTTTGTGCACTAAGCTTGTGTCAGATTTGCAAAGATTGTAGACCCAGATCAGCATACAAATCTGCACAGTGTGATCAGGATCTACATTGTTTGCTACTTGATCAGTAAATATCTGCAAAACAACCACAGAGAATTATTAATCATTAATTCAGCTAGTAACAGAATAGAATTAAAGTTTAGATTGGTGTATTTTCAGCCTGTTCAACTAGTTATTACTAAAGAAATAATTTACATTGCTTTTTTTGGTGTTTCTTCAGTGTATGAAAGTAATACACAATTTTTTATGTTAAAATTAGGTGTTAACATTCTGAAAGTGACCAGTCGCCATTTCAGCCAATCAGATGCTTGAGATTTGAGACTGGTTTCCAATCTCAGTTTTATAACCTTCTGACCTGTTCTCATAATTACAACCTTTGACAAACCTTTTCTGTTTTTATTGATTTGTAAGTTGTAATTTGCACATAGTAATACTGCCATCTGAATATGGAGCTGCTTCACTGAAAAATGAAACACAGTCACATGACCCTTATAAACCAATCAGAAATCAGCTTACAAGGATTTAACCCTTTCCTCTATATATTCGCGTTTTTACGCATGTGCTGGCTGATCGAGATCTAAACTGTTCACCCATGCAATAAAGGTGTATCTATGGAGGAAAGGGTTAATTATTACTGATACAGTGCATAACAGATGTATCTCACATAGTAGATATATACATTTTGCAGGAAACCCTTGAATTCTAACATTGTGGTATGTTTTCAGGTATACAAGAAGAAGACAGAGTTGGCAAAGAAGGAATATTTGAAGCAGCTGGCAGCTTACAGAGCAAGTCTTGTATCACAGGTGAGTTAACATTGTAACACCTGAACTATTTCCAACAAGCAGCTGTTTTTAGAGTTATGTCACTTGTCCAAACTGAGGATTGTGAAACATTTATATATCAATAGATATCCAAGATTTTGCTTGAGACTGAACATGCAGAACTGTTTGACCTGCAACAATTCCATTAAGGTCCATAACTCCCCTTTTCCTTATTTCAGACTTACTTTTTGCAGTTTTGCAATTTAATAGCTCAGTGTTTATGCAATAGAATTATAACAAAATATGTTCATTGTCTTAAAATGATGATATTTTTCCAGGAAAGCACATATCTCTGTTATATCTATGAGTTGGTAGAATTGTTAAGAGTCTAAAATTGCTTGAGGGATTTTTTAAACTTCTTAATCAGTTGTTCAAAGAGGTTTGTTAGTGATTTTTTTATAATTCAGTTAGCATTTTGTCTGCAAAATATATTAGCTTAACTCATTGAATGCAGCCATATATTATTTATTTTATTAACTGTTAATGATATTAACATAAGTTAATGTGCGTGTAAATAGTAGATTTCTTGCCTTTAGAAACAAAAATTTTAAAGATGGCATTTTATTTCAAAATAAACAATTTCAATAACCCGGAAAGTGTCATGATGAACTTAGAAGCTGTCATGACAGTTTAGGGTTATTAAAGAGATCCCAAGAAAATAATATAATTTTTAATATTATGAACATGTGCAATTTTAATAGCTTTCCCTAAGTGTTGTATAAAAAATGAGAACATGAAAGCACTAGTTGTTTGATGACAATTATTTCATTGAAACGGAATCTGTTGTTACAATACTCTGTCAAGCTGGATATGAGCGAGTTAATCAAGATCGGGACTCTGATTCCAGTTTATCTAATACTTCAATGCATTTGCTGGCGAAAGTGCATTAATTTCCTCGTATCTTTGTAGCATCCTTGCAAAAAAAAAGTTTTAAACTTGTTTTATCAGCCTAGCTCATTGATAGCTAACATGCAATTTGTTTTCTAATCTAGATGGACTTTTTATAAGTTATTATAATCAAAAAGATAAAAAAAAGTGCCAGCAAAAGTGCAATAATTTTATAATGCAGACAATATTTGTGTGCTCTTAACTAAAATTTGATTTCATTAAACTTTGCATCAAGCTTTTGATTTTTATCATAAAAGGGGACAGAAATGACTTGTTCTGCCTCACTTAACAAACTGCAAACCGATCTTGAGACAGTTGTCATTGTAAGCCAGGTGACAAACGTAATTAGGAACTAGCGATATCGGTTCCTTTGTCAACACCAAATGCTAATTATATGTTACGGAGAAAATAAACTATCGTAAATGTTGGGACAGGGTTACCCGAGAACCAGTATTTCAAAAGTTAGAAGATTTTTATCGTCTACAGTAATCTGTGAGAAATTATAGGCCGTGTCGGAGTTTTGATTTATTGGTACTTGAAAGGGTTAAGCACTGGATACAGTTTGATATAATAAACATTAGTAATAGCTAATTAAGGCTTATTATTGAACTTGAGAGTGCTCAACAGGTCCTTCAATGCTACTTGTCACTTTACTAGATGTATTGATTCTGTAATGAATCATTGTTGATAACAGTTGAAGGAAAACAGAGTCACACAGCTCCACAACATCTACCATTTGTTTCAAAAATATGAAAAATTTATGAGAGTTGTGTTGTCAGTTCTACACTAAGAATTCATCAAAGCAGTTCCAAAAACAAATATATGGACATGTGTATATTACTCTTGAAACACTATTGATCATTACATTATGGTGACTTCTATCTAGCATTGACAAATATATTTATATCCTTTCCGCGCCCGACCCTGTTTTCTGGACGGACGCCCGAAATGTATTCAAACGTGACAAAATTTTGACTTCTCAAAACCCGACCCTGTTTTACTGGAGGACGCCTGAAACGTATTTAAACGTATGCTTTTTTTTACGATTTTAAAACCCATAACGTAAATCTGCGTAAAATTTTTTTAATGCCTGTTTATAAGCGTGAAAGCATATACGCTTTTGTCCGTTACAGGTATTCTACCTTTTAATGAAATTCGGAATTTTCAGCATGGTAAGAAAACCGATTAAAGAACTGTAAAACACGTAATCTAACGTGTAACGTTTAGGTCTTTCTTCTGTAAAAAAAAGTTGGAATATGCATATCAAAAATAGTGTGTTAAAAACCTGAATCTGAAAGCTCTTTTACATAATGGGAGAAACCAAACCGAAAAATTCAGTTAATCGCTGGAAGACTGTAACGGAAAATTCCGTAAATCAGTTAACCTAATTAACAGTCATTAATTTTTATGTCATTGCAAAAAATGTCATTTTGAAGTAATTACTTGGTAGATATAGGTATTTTCTAACATAATGGATAAATGTTTTGGAGCCACTTTTTTATTTTGACAATAAAAGATGAAGAAACAGCAACACTGTAATTAGATTTTTTTTCCTTAAAATTTGACTTTTTAAAATCACTAATTTTCTTATCAGATTATCTAAGTCAAATATAAACAATTTCTTACTAAATGATATTTGAGAGAAAATATGCGATGCCTTCAAAAGACTAATAGTGTCAAAATACTGATCGATGATTCTGTGGTCTTCTAAATAGCAGCCAAAGTAAGGACTTTTTAATAAAAAGAAATAAAAATCGACGGGCTTCCGACGGAAAAACAGGGTCGGGTTTTGAAAAGCGATTTTTTTGATATGTTTAAATACATTTCGGGTGTCCTCCCTTAAAACAGGGTCGGTTTTGGGAAGTCAAAATTTTGTCACGTTTTCGGACGCCCGAAATGTATTCAAACGTGACAAAATTTTGACTTCTCAAAACCCGACCCTGTTTTACTGGAGGACGCCTGAAACGTATTTAAACGTATGCTTTTTTTTACGATTTTAAAACCCATAACGTAAATCTGCGTAAAATTTTTTTAATGCCTGTTTATAAGCGTGAAAGCATATACGCTTTTGTCCGTTACAGGTATTCTACCTTTTAATGAAATTCGGAATTTTCAGCATGGTAAGAAAACCGATTAAAGAACTGTAAAACACGTAATCTAACGTGTAACGTTTAGGTCTTTCTTCTGTAAAAAAAAGTTGGAATATGCATATCAAAAATAGTGTGTTAAAAACCTGAATCTGAAAGCTCTTTTACATAATGGGAGAAACCAAACCGAAAAATTCAGTTAATCGCTGGAAGACTGTAACGGAAAATTCCGTAAATCAGTTAACCTAATTAACAGTCATTAATTTTTATGTCATTGCAAAAAATGTCATTTTGAAGTAATTACTTGGTAGATATAGGTATTTTCTAACATAATGGATAAATGTTTTGGAGCCACTTTTTTATTTTGACAATAAAAGATGAAGAAACAGCAACACTGTAATTAGATTTTTTTTTTCCTTAAAATTTGACTTTTTAAAATCACTAATTTTCTTATCAGATTATCTAAGTCAAATATAAACAATTTCTTACTAAATGATATTTGAGAGAAAATATGCGATGCCTTCAAAAGACTAATAGTGTCAAAATACTGATCGATGATTCTGTGGTCTTCTAAATAGCAGCCAAAGTAAGGACTTTTTAATAAAAAGAAATAAAAATCGACGGGCTTCCGACGGAAAAACAGGGTCGGGTTTTGAAAAGCGATTTTTTTGATATGTTTAAATACATTTCGGGTGTCCTCCCTTAAAACAGGGTCGGTTTTGGGAAGTCAAAATTTTGTCACGTTTAAATACGTTATGGTCGTGGAAAGGATATGTCATGTGTTATAATGATAATTTCATCAGTTAGTTAGTTAGTTAATTTTCCAGGGCCTAATTTTTGCACGTATAATTCAGATGAAAATTTTGCATGGACTTAAACTTGCACAGTGGTAATGTTCTCGTACAATTTATAATAATGTGGTTAATATTTGCTTTGGTTTGGTTTTGCACACACTTGCCTAGTGCAGAATATGTGACAATTAAACCCTAACAAAATATAATGGTACCACAGTAGTATATATGGTTGCCAAGATGCAATCCCTTTATGGCCATCTTCCCTCATTATATTTTAATTACTGTAAGAGATGAGTTTAACATGAAAGATTTTAGCCTTGGATGCTCAATTATATGTACCTTAATTTCAGGTACATAAATTTTAAGTTAAAAATCAATTAGATGTTAATTTTTGTACTGAAATATGATTTATAATTATAAGTAGTATTTGAAGTTAAATAGCTGAAATTAAGACAATAATATTTACACCTTATTTGTTTACTGAGTTATTGTCTTGTTTATTTTTAGACACGACTGGAAGACTCTCCTTCACCACCACACCGATCCCCGACCGGAACATCTCCTCAACACATGATGGGTTACATGAGCAACATCAGCCCCCAGCACATGGGAAGCCCAGCCCACATGATGAGTAGCCCCACCCACATGGGTAGCCCAGCCCACATGGGTAGCCCTGCCCAGATGATCTCTCAGAGCCCACAGCATATTTCTAGTCCACACCACATCCCCAGTCCACAACATGTCTCAAGTCCCCAGCACATGATGGGTGTCACAAGCCCATCCCACCATTCCATGTATGGTGCACAGTCTCCGCCTCAGTACAACATAGGTGGTTACAACAATGACATGGGCAGTAGCAATGGGATGCTCTATGATTCACAGCCACTCCCTCCTTCAGGGGTAAGCAGTTTCTACAATGGAAACTACTTAAAGGTTAACTTTTTACTTATAAACCATTTGTTGTGTTACAGTATAAAGTTAATTATCATTTTTAAGTATTTGTTAAAAGTGGAATTAAAAAAAATCAGTCTTTTGTTTAACTTGGGGACTAAGATCATAAATCAGAGATTAGTAATTAGAGACCAGTCGTCTAACTTGAATAGCTGATTGGTCCAAAGTTAATTCAGAGTGACCAATCACCAGCTACAGTTTTTAGACTGATCTTCAATCTCACATCATCAATATCATCTTCAATCATAGTGTATCAACTGATTTGTAATAGATGTTTAGTTTAGGGATTAAATGAATATGATATCACTTTCATTAGGGTATAGAAAACAGGTGTATGTTAACGTAGTTGAAGCCCAAATTTACTTAAAACAACCCAAATGATTTTCATATCCTGATAAACATGATAAAATATCCATTCAATTCTTGTATTTACACTCCTAAATATATCAATTCTAACCAAAATAGTGGGAAGAATTGGTGATATCAAGGTCAGGCCTTTTTAATGGCTGTCGGAACAACCACATTGATGATAAAGCAAATGATGGCACGCTTTTTCCGAGCAACTCTTCAGAAGACAAAATATCGTGCACAGTTCAATAGTTTGAATATTTAGATTAAATGTTTTCCAATGTATGGTGAAGACAGTCTAAAGAATGTCTATTATCGTGTCTTTGGGTGTCAAAGGCTTCTGTAAAGCAAAATAGTGTTCATACTTTTAATTCTGCTTACATAGTCAAGATATATTTAGCTTTAAGTAATACTGAAATAAAGCAACAAAGATTTTAGGTAGATTTGGGTATTTCATGCTACACCCTTTCAGGCTAACAGTTCTAATTGCCAGTTTGAAAAATCATTAAATCTTGAATGGACATTTATTACCTTTTTTGTGTGCCTATAAATTTAGTTACCAGCTGTCAGTGACCGATTAACTAATTGAGTGACAGATAAACTAATAGGGTACTTAAGATGAAGTAAAGCAGAGGTATGGAAGCTTTAACATTGGACAGGAAAAAATTAGATTGTTTTCCAGACATATTTTTTGCAAAAACAATTCACCAGTACTGTTTCAGGTAAAAGGTTTAACTTAAATTTGTTAAATAATTGAAGAATATGAGGGTAATGGAAACATTTTATTTATTAAGATTTGATTATCAAGAAACTTATTTTTATGATAGGGTAATGCAGGCCGTATGTTGCCAGGTGGCATGTGTATCAGAACTGGTTGTGGGAACCGTGCTATAGACAATATTGGCTGGGACAGTGAATATTGCAGCAATGAATGTGTTGTCTCACATTGCAGGTAAGGCTTTTGACACTCTCTGTAGACTGGAATATATTTACAGATAGAAAACAAATATTTAAACAGGAAATTTTCAAAAGTTTCTTGACAAGTTCAATGATAAAATTAAGTGCATCACATTTATGATGCCGTTTGCGGAGAGCAAGACATATACATCACAATAGCAGTTCATCACAGTTTTATTTACTTTTGCACTATGGAAAAGTTTCTGCTAACTTTGAAATTAAAATATTAATAATTCATCATGTCCAGAAACTTTTTGGAATACCCCTGGCGAATTAAATTCCCTGGGTATATTTTTACAGAAAAGTATTTTAAGAGATAAAGGAGGAAATAGTTTAAAGGTGCATTGCTGGTTTGAATTTCTTCTAGTTCCCATATGCAAACAGCATGATCACAAGTACTGGTCCTCAGGTTCAAATCTCGGGCATGCTGTTGCTCAGTTCCGAGACTGCAAACTTGTCAGTCAGATTGCCGAAACAAATGCATGTATAAGTTTTTAGCTCACCTGAGCTTTAGGCTCATGGTGAGCTATTGTGGACCGGTCTTTGTCCGTCGTCAAGTCAACAATTTCCTTTAAACAACATCTCCTCTGAAACCACTGGACGGATTTTAACCAAATTTGTCCTGGAGCATCCTGGCACTAATGTCTGCAAGAGTTTTTCAAATCATGACCATAGGGTAAAGGTCAAGGTCACTGTTGCTAAAAATAGAAATTTAGTTTCTGCTCAATAACTTGAGTTTGCTTTGGCCTATTGACTCCAAACTTGGTCTGTGGGGTAGCTTATATGAAGAGGTAGCTTGGGATTGCTACCCAGATGTTTGTGATCAAGGTCAAGGTCACTGTTGTTAAAAAAAGAAATTCCATTTCCACTCAGTAACTTGAGTTTGCTTTGGCCTGTTGACTCCAAAATTGGTGTATGGGTAGCTAATTTCAAGAAGCAGCTTGGGATTGCTACCCAGGTGTCTGTGATCAAGGTCAAGGTCACTGTTGCTCAAAATAGAAATTCAGTTTCTGCTTAATAACTTGAGTTTGCTTTGGCCAATTGACTCCAAACTAGGTATATGGTAAGCTTATATCAAAAGGCAGCTTGGGTTTGCTACCCAGATGTCTTTGATCAAGGTCAAGGTCACTGTTGCTAAAAATAAAAATTCAGTTTCCACTCAATAACTTAAGTTTGCTTCGGCATATTGACTCCAAACTTGGTGTATAGGTAGCTTATACTAAGAAGCAGCTTTGGATTACTACCCAGGTGTCTGTGATTAAGGTCAAGGTCACTATTGATCAAAATAGAAATTCAGTTTCTGCTTAATAACTTGAGTTTGTTTTGGCCTATTTACTCCAAACTTGGTATATGGGTATTTTATATCAACGGGCAGCTTGGGATTGCTACCTAGATGTCTGTGGTCAAGGTCATGGCCACTGTAGCTAAAAATAGAAATTCAATTTTCACTTAATAACTTGAGTTTGCTTTGGCCTATTGACTCCAAACTTGTTGTATGGGTAGCTTATATCAAAAACAGCTTGGGATTGCTACACAGGTGTCTGTGATTGAGGATGAAACTCATATTGTGCCAACATTTCATAGCAAGGCAATGTTGCTTCATGAAAAACATACTCAGGTGAGCGATTCAGGGCCATCATGGCCCTCTTGTATTTAATTTACAAAGCTAGTGTGTTTAAGATGTAAACTGAATTAATCATTGCAATGAGGAAGTTGCCCACGGGAAATTTAACTCTGTACAAGTCATGGTGGATCACGTGTGACCAGTGTGGACCCAAATCAGCTAGCACATCCATGCCATATCCTGATGAGATGTCACAGATATGCCATCTGATCTGGATCTACACTGTCGCCCATGAGATAACAGCCATACCCCATGTAGTAAAAGTAAGCAAACTGTCCACAAGGAATTGAACACAAAATTTACTATCAATAAAACTCTGTAATCTTGTTTTCTTACAGGGATGTGTTCACAGCCTGGGTGGCAAACAGACATGTTCCCAACAATTCATTCACAGTGAAGTAGTCTACAGTCACCCTGCCTTGCATACTGAACATGATCAGATAGCAGTCTGGGACAGCACTTGTGTGAACATTCACCTGTTCACCTGCAAGAATGAACTTGTTGCAGTTGCAAAGTCCTGTTTTTCCAAGTTGTGCCGACAGAAACTCACCTTGGCCAAATTGTTCTGTACATGATGGGTTGTAATCATCATGGGCTATTTGTGTTGAAATCATAGAAGTATAAATATGATCTGTGCTGATAAAAATGTTTTTGTCAGAATTTTAAATTATTAGGCAACTTTGTCAATTTCTAAATATATGATGACAATGCATTTCATTCTATATGTAATGTAAAGAAAACTTAATGCTGTTATTGGTGCAGGAATGCATCGTTGTCAAACCCTTTTATTTTGGACTGCTGTAATCTCTCTAAAGAGGATTATCTCAGTTTTTTCATAGATCTAAAGTTTAAAGAAGAGTTATCACAACATTCCCAGTTTCATCCACTCATACTTGCTCGACAAGATGTGATGCTTCTTCAAGTTGAATCAATTCTTGTGTATAGATCATATGTAAGTTCTTATGCAGAAATAGAATATAAGTAAGTATTTTGCAAAAATAAAGCCTTGTACAAGGTCTAATAAAAAAGATGGTTGTACCCATGGTGATTTGCTTCCATCTTGACAGTATTTAGTTGACTGGTATATTGGTAATGTTAGATGACCTGAAATGTAAGATTAAAGAACTTTTTTTTTTCCATTTGTATTTAAATATCAAGACCAGTAATTGTTGGATAGATGAATGTATGATATTGAAATGGCATTTAAGTCTCCTGTATTGGATAGCATGTATGTTTGTACAAAGTAATTTATATTCATCTAATTCATTATGTTTGCTGCACCATGAGAAAACAAGGCTCAATGACTTCAGTTAGTGGACCTGATTAAAGTGCACACTTACACAGTGCAAACAAGGTCTAAATATTATTATCCTTCACCTACTAATCAGTGAACAGTGTAGGCGGTGATCATACTGCACAGATGTGTCAGTTGATCTTGGCCTACACTGGTCATATAATCTGTAAACTCATTTTGTCAAGGTGCATTACAAATGGACCAAAGATCATAAAACAGAGATTGGAGACCAGTCTCAAATCTCAAGCATCTGATTAGCTGAAGCGACCATTTCAGCCAATCAGAAAAGATTTGAAACTGGTCTCTAGCTTTAGTTTTATGATCTTCGGCCATGTATGTTAAGTAGTTGTAATCATCAAGGTGGGTAGACTGGATGACTGAGATTATGTTAAGTGAAGTGAGTGTATAATGGTAAAATGTTTGGACCAGTTTTGGCTGTGGAGAATTCTTTACTTTTTGTGACTGTTTCTACCCAGAGTTGGCTGGAATAAACATTTTAACTTGTAAACTCGTCTGGAACTATAAGTGAATTATTCTTTTTGCCCACCTCATTCATGTTATGTATATATTTTGATTTATAAAACATTTGAAACATTTATAATGGGTCCGACCAAACTTACAAAGATGTAAATAGAAACTATTTATTTTCAATTAAAACAAAAATTCATGGTAGAAATTTTATTGTGTACCCGGTATGTGCGAGCTTGTTGTGTGTTTTGAGAATATATAGAGAACTATTTACTCTTTACTCCATAAACATTGCCTTTATCGCTTGGGCGACATTGTAGATCTAGATTGGTTGGTACATCTGTGCCGTCTGATCAGGATCTGCACTGGTTAAGATTCATTAGGTTATTTCTGACCAAGAAGCCAGGGCCCAAGATCATAAAATTAAAGCTTGAGAAAAGTCTCAAATCTGAAGCTTCTGATTGGCTGTAATGTAGACTTGTCTGTAATGTAGACTTGTCTCCCTTTGAGCCAATCAAATGCTTGAGATTTGAGACTGGTCTCCAAACTTAGTTTCATGATCTTGGGCTCAGATCCAGGTCAGACAGCATGGATGTGGTCACACAAATGATAAGCCCATATGTATGGAGTAAATGATTATTTAATGTTTATGGCAGTTTGTTTGTGTGACGTAGTGTATCCACCAGCTAGGGCAAGTCTACGCTTTTATTGTGTGAAAGATTTACTGCATTCAATGTGCAGACTTACAAGTTGTGTTCAGATGTTTTTCATGCTCAAAAATTGTCTTATTTATTTTAACTCCTATATTTAGTTCATTTCAAGAAATGTTCACTTGAATATACCCATGAATACCAATATGTATTTCATTTTACGTATTCTCTCAATCATTTTAAGATAGGATCCAGTATTATTATAGGGCGTTTATACTGCGCTGCGAACTACACTGAATAATAAAGTTGTACGTGCTTGGACTTTGACACATATGTGCACTATTAGGACAAGTTGTATTAAACAATCTGTTGTAGTTTAAACATGTGTGAGATCATTCATGGAAAATGTTAACGTCCATCGTCAACCAGTGCTCAAAACAAGCGTGAAATGTATGTATTTCTAGACTTGAATTAAACATTTAAACCATGGAAAATGAATATATCTCGTGGGCAGCTATTGTAGATCCAGATCAGGCGGCACATTTATGCAGTCTGATCAGGATCTACACTCTATAGTTGCTTTCAGTGGCATGGGTGAACAGTGTAGATCCAGATCAGCTGGCACATCCATGCAGGATTAGGCTCTACACTGTTTGCTTATAGATTAATTGGGTTACTTCTGACCATGAAGCAAACAGTGTAGATCATGATCAGATGGCATGGATATGACAGCTTATCTGGAACTACACTGTTTGCATATGCAATGAAACTCGTATATAATATGTAGTAAAGACTTGGTAGAAATAAAGATACTGTAATTGATAGCACTTTCTATTAGACATCAGAATAATAAATGGTTGTGTGCTTTATTTAACTGCATCACATTTTTAAACTTTCCCACAGAAATACTTGCCATGAATTAACATTTTGCTGTACAGTTTTTCTTTATATTAAAAATCTTGTTAATTTCAACTTAATTTTTATACGCCTGTTTGAAAAACGGGACGTATTATGGGAACACCTGCGGCAGGTGGGCAGGTTGGCGGGCGGGCGGTGTCCACATGGTTTCCGCTCTCTAAGTCAAAGAGTTTTCATCCGATCTTTATCAAACTTGGTGAATATGTTGGTGGCCCCCTAGGCACTCCTGAATTATGGCCCTTGAATTGTCCAAAATTACTGTTTCCGCTTTCTAAGTCAAAGAGTTTTCATCCGGTCTTTATCAAACTTTGTAAATATGTTGATGGGATAATGTTGGTGGGCATAATATCTCGACCAATTTCTATAACCTGCTGAATCCCCCCAGGCACTCCTGAATTATGGCCCTTGAATTGTCCAAAAACTGAATTAGCGGTATCTGCTCTCCAAGTTGAATAATTTTCATCGGATCGTTACGCAACTTTGATGATCAGCATTTTGACGGGCGTATTTTGTGTCAGTTTGGCACTCTTGTTATTTAATGTCTTACAATTACTTTAAAATTGTTTATATTTATGACAATGCATTTTATGATATTTAAAGAATCAACAATATTTGGGGAGGTGGGGGGAGAGGCAGTTAATTTCTTAAATTTTGAAGGGAGAAATGCAAACTAAGCCAGGATCAGCTTATCTTTGCAGATGGGGTTGAATGTCAGATAAAGAAGTCCTCTGTAATAGTAAAGAGATTTTCCTTATTTTTGTTAACGAGAGAACATGTTAAGCCATTTGAATGAATAAACTTGAATAAAAACTTATATTGTTGGCTTTATTATTTATCAAAGTTTGTTAATCCTGATAAAAATGAGCAGTGAATGCAAAGATATACGAGTGTTTCACTTCATGAACAGGTTCTTACACTGTGGTATCATTATGATAATACTAGGGTTTCATTTTCGGTCATTTCACTGGAAGGATGCAAAATTGAACACCAGCTTCTGTGTGAAAATTCTGCACGTAAGAATGGAATAATGGTACAGATGGCAATTGTTGACCACCAAGCTAGCTTGATGCCATTTAGATTGGATCACGCTTTTGGCAGTTATGACAGAAGCTCTCTGAATAAGCATGAATGAAAATTCACTCTGAATAACCCAGTTTTGATAAATACAGCTAATATTCTATGTGTAGTGCATATCCTGATCGATGCACAGGCTGATCTGGATCTGGACAGTTCACTTCTTGATACACAAGGTTATATCTGACCAAGAAGCAAACAATACAGATCCAGATCAGATTGCAGTAATGTGATCCATGGCAATCACTTCAAATCTGGCCGACAGGATTTTAAAATGTTTAATGTTACAAGTCCTGCTCCCAACCAACCACCTCATGGCACCCATGCTTTTCTATGAACGAATATGGCATAAATAACTTCAAGTGCAGGTTTTCAACTTGGGGAGGGGGATTTTTTCTGGCTTAACAATTTTTTAAGGACCGGGTGTTCCAAAGAATGTTCTTGTGAATTAATTCTAAATTTTGCGAGCAGTTTTCCATATATATAAAAAAAACAAGTCCCACACACTGGGGGTTGTTTTTTAATGAAACATCATGGCCCAAAAAAGCTTTGGGAGATCTTCCAAGCAGTTTTTGTACAAAACTTTTGAAATCTGGCAAGCAGCTTTAAAGAAAATTAAGTTTTTGTAATGAATCTAAAGCCCATATTTGATGGATTAAAATGGTCTGGCAAAAGGGAACTTAACTTCAGCAAAACAACTGTTGCTAGTGGTTCCAACTTCCAACTCTGTACCAAGAGAATCACATAATAAAATGCCAGCGGAAAAAAATAAAATCCAATCTAAGGGACCAAGAAACGACCAGTGTAGATCTGTATCAGATGGCACAGATGTGCACATGCAATAAAACCTGTATATACGGTGTCAAAGGTTAAGAATCTTATAATCTACATGTACAAAAGACAAACTAAAGCAATTGACAATTATTCCTACTTTTATTCACAATTTAATGATTCATGATGACAAATATGAAACATGAGCAAATTAAAAATATCTTGCAAATGCGAATCTGGTGTATTTAAACAACAGACCAACTCAACAGGTTAATTACAAACAGGGCTCAAGGTAATAATCTAAATTAGGAGACCAGTCCCAAATCTCAAGCATCTGATTGGCTGAAATGGCGACCAGTGTCGGGTTTTTGCTGGTTTTTTATGATCTTGGGCCCAGGCCACCAAGGAAGGCCCAGCATACATTAACAATAAATACTGTTAAAATATTTCATGATACCGCTGCTGGCAAACACTCAAACAACATCTTAAATAAGGAAATTTCTATCTCTTGTTCTCACTCAACATTCCCACCACAATACTTGCACTTCCCTTGTTTCTTCACCTGTCATGACATCATATTGACATTTACAGTGTAATGCTTTCATTTGAAGAACACTAATAAACATTTCAGAATTATAAGAAGACTGTTTGGAAGGTAGATCTGGTGTCTTTTTCTTGTAGAAAGCAAAGCAGTAAGGTAACACTGCACTTGTAACCATTTAGAAGGCATATCTTGTTCTGATATCTTCCAGTTTTTTGGACACTTCTGCAGGTGTTCTGTCAAGCTCTTCAGCAACACTTTTCTGTTTTGCGACATCCATTGATGGGAATAACTCGCACAGATCACCATCCACAACATTCTGAAAGAACAAAATTAGAAAGTACATTCTTCAACAAACAAACATTTGAAGAATATGTATCATAGTGCCTCTTTCATCTTCCTTTCATTTGGGCTAATTAGTGATGAAAGCTAGGGGCTTTATGGCACCCTAAGAGTTACTGCTGTTTTCATTAGTTGGCCTGGTGAATCAAAGCCCAACCCTTTTGCTTATTTATTATAATATTCTGTAAAACAAATTAATTGTTACAAATTTCCAATGTTAAATTTTTAAAACGATACTGTACTAGAGAACTATTATTATATGCAATAAAATATTATTAAACTAAACTTCTATTATTTTACAAATAGCTACTTTTAAAGATCAGATCAGGGTATCTTTTGGATTTACCAGGAATTTGCTTCCTAAATGTAACAATAATGTCACAATGAAGACAGACTCATTTATGACATTGTAAGGATTATACCAGATTAAATACTTACTGGGTGTTCTTTCAAAACAATGGCAAATGCCAAGGAAGTTTTGATAAAATATAGCAACTTTTCAATACCTTGGATGAAAATGGAGGAGTAATTTTTTTTCTCTCAAGATATATTCATGTGCATATGTTTACAGGCTATTTCGATATTAGCCTGCAAGAGCAGACAAACACTAGCACTGACTGATACAACAGAATCTACCATGCTCATTAGTTTCTGTATTCAATAAAACATTAAGAATATTGAGAACAAACCTTGACTGGGAAGAAGTAGGATCTGTAGGACAGATGTTCTCGGCCACACAATGGTGGATGCTCCTGTCTCATGTACATCTCGAGATGCTGGAAGAAATCCTGATCCTGAAATGAACATTGTTGGCATGTGTTTTAGCATATACAAAAACATTGCTTTTGCAATATGATTTTTACCAACTTGTAAATACCATTTGGATGTGATCATATACTTTTCATAAAGTTAATGGTTCCATAGCTCCAACAATATGAAATTTTAATTATTATTTCACAAGTCTATTTTAATTATGCTTATGATCAGAACCAAGTTTCCATCTTGAAGTCAGGGGAAGTAACTGGCCCTGAACAGAGTCGCTGTCCTTGCCAGACCAAAGAGAACCTTTGGACAGCTGAGACAAGCAACTTGTCCAAACATCTGGAGATGTTACCTGTCACCACCCACACAACTCATCAGAGAATGGATTGACTTTGTCATCACCTCAACAAGCACCCAGGATTCAACCCAGAACATGAATGTCCATGGAATTACAAAGGGCAGATTATATTCACAGATGTAAATCAATACATGAGCACTGGTTCCTTACAATAAAACAGCAATGAGATTGTTCTCTTAGACTGCAAATTACCATGTTACAGCAACAGTGAATGGCATTTCTAACCTACTACTACAGAACTCTACAATATCATGTGCCACAAATGGCTTATATCACCAAGATAGTTACTTAATCATAATACATAGATGTTCTGTTTAACATTTGTGTCGCCCGTAGAATGTCTTTGTCATAACCAAAGTTAAGTTTGGTGACAAAATCCAAGTTCAAAAGGGGGCATAACTCTGTCAAATATAACTGTGACCTACAAATGTTGGCTTAATCACAACCAAGATGTCAAAAACAATATAAACTGTTTGATGATAAAAAAATAAGGTATGGCAAAGTAATAGACTACATTCTTGTTTTTGATGGACGGTTGGAAAAATTCGTATGGATGGTGTTTTCTTCACAAGGGCCATACAAAAATTGTTTTTTTCCATATAAATATTGAAGTACCTATAGAATGGACACATTACTTGTAAGTTAATTTTAATGTTAAACAAAATAATCACCTATCATTTACAATAGATTTTAACTTTTCAATTTTGAGTTGATCTATTTCACCATGCTATGATCAGAACCAAGTTTCCATCTTGAAGTCAGGGGAAGTAACTGGCCCTGAACAGAGTTGCTGTCCTTGCCAGACCAAAGAGAACCTTTGGACAGCTGAGACGTGCAACTTGTCCAAACATCCGGAGATGTTACCTGTCACCTCCCACACAACTCATCAGAGAATGGATTGACTTTGTCATCACCTCAACAAGCACCCAGGACTCATAACCCATAAGAACATCAATGGCTTATTCCAGGGGCCAATTATGTTCACAGATATAAATCATGTCACAAGTCCATGTAACAATAAAACAGTCCTGAGAATGTTTTCATGTAAACTGCCTACTGTCATGTTACAGCCACTGGCATTAATAACTTTAAGACTACATAACTCTTCAATACCACATGCCACAAATGGCTAATACGTAGATGGTTACTTTATCATACTAGATGCCTGTTCGGCTTAACACTTAGGTTTTTGTGATAAAATCTGCATACAAAAGAGGTATATCTTTTGTCAAACATGACTGTGATCTATATATGTTGGCTTCATTGGCTTATGATCAGATCCAAGTTTCCATCTTGAAGTCAGGGGAAGTAACTGGCCCTGAGCAGAGTTGCTGTCCTTGCCAGACCAAAGAGAACCTTTGGACAGCTGAGACGTGCAACTTGTCCAAACATCCGAAGATGTTACCTGTCACCTCCCACACAACTCATCAGAGAATGGATTGACTTTGTCATCATCTCATCAATGCTAACCCAAGATTTATCACTATGGTAACATTTACATTTGTATTGCTGTGATACAAGTTGATACAGTTTCATAATATTAATACATGTTAATACTTTCATCACAAGTTTGATATCTGTCAACTGCCAAGAGCTTAAATTATGCAAAAAATTAACACATACAACTCCAAGTACTCTCCTGTAACACAGCTGTTATATGTGTGAATCTGATACTCTCTGTCATAACATCATTTGCACTCTACTGTATTTACAATATTCTTCAACATAACTTGTGCATGTTTATCAAAGCGGTTAAGGGCATAAATGTAAACAGGGCATTATTCACAACTCACCTCATGTGACGTAAAGGGCACCAGCATGCCAATTCCTCCTGACAGTGTTGTGTAGACCAAAGACTCGGAGCCTCCTGGGATCAGTGTGGCCTTCTGCAGGGATGTTACCACTTCACCAATGTGGAAATTGATGAGAATATCAGCCTGTAGAGAATAAAATTACATGCATCACATAACATTACAATAACTGCAGTTATCTGAATCTACACTGGTCGCACATATGATAAAACCCTTACATACGGAGCAAAGGCTTAAATAAGTGGGCTTTTAATATTTGATACAATGATCAGAGAGGTACCTTAAACATTCATTGCTGGTGTGACTGGTCCATGTTGAAATTTCAACATTGCCATGGATTTGGTAGTGTTCAGTTCCATTTTAATTCCTTTTTGATGCTTATTATTTGAAATCAATAAATCAGGGAACAGTTGCATGGTGTTGCAACTAATACAATAAAGACACATAATCAAAACATCAAAATAATGAAGAAGGTTTCTGAAGATCAGAACCAAATCTCCATCTTTAAGCCAGGGCAGGTAACAGGCCCTGGAGAGTTGTTGCCCCTGCATGACCAGAGAGAACCGCCAGTCAGCCTGAGCAGACAACCCAGCCAAACACTGTACAGTGCTACCCGTTACCTTCCACACAACTCATCAGAGAATGGATTGACTTTGTCATCATCTCTTCAGCAGATCTCATAAACAACTTAATATAACAAAATATTTCTCTGTTGGAACAAATGACAGCCTAAGGGAACAAAATCATGGAAATTAAAGTTACATAAAACTCTAAATTATTTTTGTTCCTATAGATCCATCTTTCAAACAAGCGTAGGCAACACATTTTATATTTGGATACTTCCTTTACAGGCATTTTGTAAAAAAAACTAATGCTTGAAAATGGCAGCAAGTACACAGCTATTAAAACTAAAATGTATCCTCAGACACCGATGCCCCCACTGCTACCACAACAACTGTAACAAAGGGCCATAACTCTGGTAAAAATTCCTGCAGGAAAAAAACTTTTCTTTACAATCATCTACACATCCTGCTTGATCTCTGTGCAATTTTGAAAGAAATCCACCCAATAGTAAATGAGGTGTTGATGTCACATATGGACAAGTGCAACTCTATATGCCTTGCACTTTGTGGGGGGCATAAAAAAATGTAATGCACCCCAAGAGCCCTTCATTTTTGCCAGTAATAGTATGTGTAAAGATCAGTTTCTAGGTCAAATTTAAGAAATGACACTTTTAGCCATGTTTGCTGATAACCACCTAAATTAGTGTTTGTTTGGTGATGTAAGAACTAAAGTTCCATTAAACAAATATTTTCTGTTACTGCTTATTTCAGGAATTCCATAATGATATTGCAAATTACTGAACAATTTTCTTCCATGTTTCTGTCAACAAAATTACAAATTCAAACATACCTTCTGAGAGGCCCCATTCAGAAGTCCCCTATCCCATAATGCCTTGTTTCCTGTTGGATCTTCATCAACATCATCTGTCACGTCTTGTGGTAAACGGATCTGTAACAAAGTCATTACAATTGAAACTTAGTTTGTATAAAGCCAAGCAGTGGACAGATTACTTATCCTGTTGGCTGAAGTTTGATTCTTTAAAAGTTCATGGCAAACACTGGCCAAGTGAAGCCAAGAAAACTTGTTACTGTATCAGTACTGTATCTATTTTGGGACAGATTCCAATGGGTTCAGTGGGGTTGCTCGAATGCCCTTTTGGGATAGCAATTTTTACTTTTCATGGAGATTTAGGCCAGAAAGTTGGAAATTATCAAGTAATTACACTAAGACTGCCCCAGACAAACGTGCGTTCTGCAAATTTTGCACCTGACCCTGCTATTATCCTCTTTACAGTAAAAAACAGACACATAAAAGGGACATGTTTTATAAAAACAAAAAATTTCATAGCATCAACAAGAATTATACATGCCTAAATACTTACAATAGTGATATTCCCGAATTTATCTGCCCCTGCTACAGTGTCATAATCGAGCAAACAGGAAGCTGTGATCCATCTAGGGTTGGTATCGTCTGAGAACACAATCAGCTGGTTCTCTGCCCTCTTGTACCGAACAAAGTGAAAACTTTCCTGGATGTCTGCCACTATCACTCTGTTACCCATCGTGTGTATACCAACTACAAAGTTAGGAATGTGCTGCAAACAAGAATTGCAAATATAAAACGAAATAAATTAAAGAGAAAACTCTGGAGAAAACTTATATTTATATGGTAAATAATATGGATTTTACAATCTATTACAGATAATTAAAAGCTCAATCTAAATTACAGCTGTTAAAATGTTTTAACAACATTGAAATTCACAAGCACCCATCGTAGTAACAACAGATCTTTTTATTCATTTGGTATTTGAACCCTTTACTCCAAAAATACACATTTTATTGCATGTCCTACCAGTGTAGATCCAGATCAGCTGGCACATCCCTGCTGTCTGATCTGGATCTGCACTGGTCACATCTTGGTCATAAACAACCTAATGAACCTAGAGGCAGTTAAGAACCTGATCAGACTGCATGGACGTGCTGGTTGATCTTGTTCTACACTGTTTGCCCACAAGATGAAGTTGTATAGAGAAAAGGGTTAACTGCTAATTTGTACTTCACACCCAAGTTATAAGCTATAAGCATACCTTATTTTCACACTTTCGTAACAGCTTCTTCTTTCCGAGATCATAAATCCTCAAGAATTTTCCAATCCCAATCAAAGCTCGCCCCTGAAACGGGGCAATGGCACCTGGCATTTCATCAACAACAGTTTTATGCACAAATTCTAGTCTTTCACCATCAACAAGTTTGTAAGTGTATAAAAATCCATTTCCCAGAGTACGAGGATTGAGTGTCAAGTCTTTTGCTACACCAACAACCACATGGGTTTCATCCGGAGAATTGGAGAACTTCACAATTGATAAACTGTAATACAGAAATTATTTAAGTTTATCAATTTTTTTATGCTAAGCAGTAAGTAGAACATTTATAAAACACTTTCAATATTGTTCAGCATATGATCGGTCCTAGATTTGTTTAAGTCTGAAGACCAACTGTTGATCTGCACAAATGTATGTTATCTTACTCATTCTTACATGCTTCTCAATTTAAAAAGAACACTTATTTGGCTTTTCAATAAATTCCCACTAAATCACTTTTTCCCCCATAGTCAAAACGTTAAATCTATTAAGCTGTCACAATATGCCATAACTGTTGCTGTGAAAAACCACTGAAAAAATAACACAACTTTTGGTTCTGCTAATTCATAAAGGGGTCAAATTGTTCATTTACTGGAGACATTGCACCTTCAACTGCTACCTTACCACACAACTGGTCTTCAACTGTTGACATATTACAGGCAATGGGCCTGGAACCACACTAACACTGGGCCTTTCAATGTATAGTGACACTGTACCTTTAACTGCTACCTCACCTAACAGACGCTGGGCCTTTAGACTGCTGCCTTACTGAAGCCTTTGACAATCAACTTACCAATGGGCCGCCTCATTCTGTTCCAGGTTAACAGTATCCAGTGTAGTTCCAGTAATAGGATTGATCACTCGGATCAACGACGCCCACATACCAGCACTAGCTTTAGGGGCCCCAAACACTGCCTCTGGTAATTCTTCATTCAAGAATGCTGCTGCCATCTCAGCGGCTAGTTCTCGTTCCTCCTCCTGAGCATCTTCTATCATTGCCTATTGGATAAAAACATATTTAATAGTACATGTAGCTCTTGAACTTTCGTAATATAAATCAGGTTGACTTTCTATGGATCACAATACTTTATGTGATTATAACATTTATATTTCCTTATTATATATGATTGGAGTTTTATATAAGCTTTGTTCTAAATATTCGATGACAACACAGTCTGGCCATGTTTTTAAACAGATACTCAGCAAACTTAAGAGTAGTATGCCCTAATAAAAGAAGTTTCTCAAGTTGTGTGTGAGAACAAGAACTACTTACATCAGCTAGTGTTTGTTTCCTCTGAGCTTTGGTGGCCTCTGTGTAGGCACTGTGATCTGTCTCTATGATGATGAGATGGCCGGTTTCCTGGTGTATAACAAACTTCCTGGGAGTGTACTGTAGACTGTGAGATACCTGGTTAAACACGGCCCCTAATTTCTCCAATGCCAAAATTCTGTAATGAACATGAATTGTTAACAAATCATGATACTAACAAAACCATATTTATTTCAGTAAACTGTTGGTAAGCAAATTAACCTTTTTTCCCTGGGTTTTATAAAAACAATAATACAAGGACTCCGGATATGTTAACAGTTGATTAATGCACTGGAAAGAAGTTAATAATGCATCTAACAAAGCTTGCAGTCTTTCCTATCTTGCCCAAACGTGTCTTTTCTTACTTTGTCAAAATCAGAATGAACAACAAATATAAACAATGACTATAAAATTTCCAGAGGATTTAACTGAAAACCATACCAAACAGGTTTAATTTTTGTTATTGGGATAGCATAAAGTTTAATGAAACATTTTAAACAACATGTGCTCATTATACAAACCTTAGTGTGTTGGTAGAGATGGCTACAATGCCTTCTGGACACTGTTCTGAAGCGAAGCCCGAGGCATATTCCAGACTTTCGTATGACAATGGAGTAAGGTGGAATCTACTCTGGTATGCGTAACTCAGCCAGGACCTGCTGGACATGGCCAAAACCTACAACATAATGGACAATTACGATATTGCACTTGACATTTTCACAGATGAGGGCAAGCTTTCCAAATGACAAATAACAGAAACCAATATAATGGTTCCCATCCTAAATATTCTTCAGATGATAAACTTAACTAGAATACACGAAATGAAATTCAGTCCCATGCTCCTCTTATTTTCATTATATTTATTTATGCCCCTGAATTTCAATTCTTTACAATTCTAGAGCAACTCTCCATACTAAAAGCACTGCAGGAATTCTTTTATCACTATCCGTATTCTTGAAATTACCACATTTTCAAAGACAGTTATACTCTCAAAAAGGAATTTCCTCTACAACTACAAGTATTTCATTTCCAAACTCCTACAGATTTTAAGAACACAGATCAGTATAATGAAATTTGTAATCACTGCTTATCAGGTGAAACACGGTAAGCATCATCTCTATGTTCTGTTCTTTAAAAACTAATATGCAGGGGGAAAAGTGACAACAAGTGCCATATTCAACTTACAAAGAGTCAAATGGGACATGACATTCAAGGTTGACATCATTCCTTGAAAGATATCATTAAGTTGAGCTAACAAAAATGTATTTTACTCATAGTAAAAAATATAAATAACACACAACTGAAACAAAGACCACCCGTGTAGAAATCTGATCAAGAGTATCTTTGACCAAGACCATAAAACTAAATCTCTTAGTTTTATGATCTTGGGTCCTTATGTAAGACTTACAGCCTCCGATCCCTGCATGGCAATCCTGAACAGTTTGACAGGTCTAGATCCCAAGTATCGGGTTCTGGTGTCCGACAGATCTCCAGTTACAGTGTCCAGCACTGTACGTAACAACACACCATTCTGAAAATGGACAAGAATATAATATGTAAATATATTTACAGAAAATAATTCTTAATTTTCAATTCATACCTGCCAACACTCATAAATTTGCAGGATTCTGCCACACTTGTTAGTTTTCTTCACACATGCACAAAATACAATATCCCAATAAGATAATTTAGTTGACGTCAATATTTACAGTTTTCTCGGTCACTGCTTGCTGAATTCCTGTATACCCTGCCACAACCCCCTGAAACTTGACTTGGTATGTAATAATGCACAAATGCCAAACTGATGGCATGCAGAATTCTGTTGGAACATGACAAAAATTGCTGCAATGAAAAAAATTTGAAGGATTAATGATTTTTTGTTCCTCCAATAATACTGAACCTATTGCATCTCTTTAAATGTGTTTGTCTTGGTTGGACATTGTCAACATTATGTTGCACAATCAATCTCCCTGATTAACATTTGAAAAAGTTGCAAATCCAAAAAGCAACTTATGTATCATCTTTTAAATAATCAGATATGAAGACAGACTTCCAATGTTAGACACAGCATAGAGAAATATGCATCAGTTACTACAGACAAATGTCCATCAGTTTTCTCAGATGAAGTGGAGAAGTTGAATCATCATTTACATATTTCATTTATGAAGTGACTGACAGAAGTCTGGATCAGAAAAAATGATTTTCTTCCAATTATAATGTCTAGAAAAGAATCACTCTCAATAATATGCTTTATATCGGATATGGTTTTTCTACATCTATACCACAATATTTTTCACTATTTTGCACGTGGCTTCAATTCAACATAATGCTAAATTTGGTAGGAATGGTTAAGTTTCTAAAAGTAAATTTCTCAGTCTTGTTATCTAACAATTAACGCATACTGAATTTTCTTAGTTGTCTTTTAACATCTAATTTCTAACATCTCTTAATAGCCAACAAAAGCAGTACATGATCAAGGCAGAATGACTTTGACAAAGTTTAATCCTCCTTTCATAACAAGGTTTATCATGAAAGATATTTTAGATACCTTGACAAACTGGCTATACAAAGAATACAATGAATTCAGCATATACTACAGAAGACATAAGGGAAACTGAGTGTAATGGAAACAGCATCAGTACAAAGCAATTGTTGTATCTCCACACAAAATTGAATATGAGCAAGCAAGAGTTTCTGGCGACAATCAAACAGTACACATATAAAGTGTTTGACAAAGCATAGCGAAATTTGCATCAGTTTCAACAGACTTTTCCGATCATTGTTCTCAGATGAAGTGGAGAAGTTGAATCATCATTTACACATTTCATCTATGTTGCAACTTGGCAGTCAGGATCTGTAACTTAAGGGTTATTTCATTCATATGGATGAAGAACTGTATTGCTGTTACCATTATGCTTAATCTCTCAAATATTGTTTGTTAAGTTGACCATTTACCAATGATTCTCTAGTTGGTTACTGCTATCAAAGCATAGCTAATTTGTTGGAATAACCAAAGTTTTGTGATTTAATTCAACCTACATGTAACAAACAATGCTTTTGTGACATAAACAGCATGATTTTTTCTCCCAACTTTTTTCTTGTATGTCTTATAAGAATTGCTAAAATCTTCTCATTGAAAAGCCATTTAACAGCACTGCAAGATCACCGCGAACTACCAAATCACCAAACAAACTATTGGTAAATAATGTTTAGATGAATTAACCAATTTATCATAAAAAATTCTATACACTTGGATTAATCCTGTTGGGTCAAATAATTTAAAGAATTCGAAATGAAGTGTCCTACAACACACTGGAATTCTGGTGTACAGATTAGAGTCAAACACATCTGGCAGATGGACAATCTTAAGGTTAAGTCAAACCATTCAACTAAGCAAGTATGAGTTTCCATCAACAAACAGTACACACATAAAATGTTTGACACAGCATAGAGAAATAGCATCAGTTTACAGACTTGTACCATCATTCTTTTCAGATGAAGTGGAGAAGTCAACTCATCATTCACATATTTCATCTATGTAGTACATTTGAATTGGCAGAAACTGTCTGGGAATTGAAAAGATTTGGGCAGAGTTACACTAATTATGTATGTTTCCGTTGATATTATGGGCTGGGTTATATATATGATGGTTCTTCACCAATAAGCTAAACTGGAAACTGGTTTAACCTGATGTCTAATGTATCTCCTGAATGGAATGATGACATCAAGCTGTAGCTAGGATAAAAGAATTTAGATTGTAAACTTGTCTAAAGAGGGGAAGTCTCAAGATTAAGGAAAAAAATAATAAAGGACTGTAACCATGAGAAAAATCTTGGTTAGGAAACTACAAGTTGTTTGGGTAATTACTTGTAATCCAGTGTTCAGGAACAGTCCCCCAGCAGTGCCAGCCTCTCCTGTCTCCTCTTTAGCTTCTGTACCTCCCATCTCTACTATACACAGTGACTCTGGTGCAGCTGGTAATGCCTGCATACTCAACGGGGACAGGCAATCCTGAAACAATCCAAAGCCTTTGCAAAACTCTCTCATAATTTTTTTTCTCTACCCAGAAAAAGAATTGTTTGGGTAGTCTCTTTGTACTTGGAGCTATCCAATTACATGTATATAAAATATCACTAAGGAGTAAAACGTAAGATATACTTTCAACTTTTTTTATTTTAATGTCTTCTTTACCATGATTTCTATCCTAATGGGCATTCACAAAAAGAACCTAAGCAAGAAAATAACTCTCACAACTAACTCATTTTGCTGCACTATTAAAATTCACATAATGTCTGAGTAGACAATACAGATCAGCTGCTCTTGACTAAAGTCATCATTATCTCTCAGTAAGTGGAGAAGTTTATACATCATCTCTGTATCGTCTACCCAACCTTCAATACATACTACATTTATATTTGTTTGGGCTTTCTCATATTTATTTTCGTACCAGAATTTTCCAATACCTGACAGTAAACTGAGAATCGTTTCATTTAACACGACAGCAGAGATTCTTGCACCTGTCACTTAATTTCTGACGTCAATTGTATCAAACAACAATCTTGCATACAGCCAGACTTATATGGAAATAAATGACAGTACGAGTACATGTTATGTGTTTGCAGTTTAGGAAGACTGCCCGAGAAAGGTTATTTCGCCATAAACAAACGTTCCGAAAGTTGCCAGACCGAAGGACTTGTCTTGTAAATTTTGGGCCAGTCAGACATGATTTCTTATGTTATCAGACAGAATGTCAGACAAAAATATGAACTCCTAATACTTGCTAACCCTTTTTTAACATGCTTCGGTCAGACAGAATTTGTTTCGGTCAGACAGATTTTCACTTCTTGCCTGACCAAATGTCTGACACTTTTTTCAACTTTCAGGAAGTCTGCTTAAATATGTCAGTAATCAATTCCATGTTTCAGTCATGCACAAACCTGGAACCTAACCCAGTTTTCTACTACATTTTCTAGAAATGCTTCCATAAAATTTAACGAAGGAAAATTTGCTTAATAACATTTTAACAAAACAACTCAATATTAGATTAACTATAACTTTTCTTTGAAAACTGTTTTGTTACTGGTGAAGAGTCACTTAATATTGTTAAAATAACCACTAAGTATATCACCTGCTACAAGAACAATCAAGCCAACTGATAGAGGCTATATTTGTCTTGTGTGGCAGAGACATGTACACAGACAATACAGATCAGCTGCTCTTGACTAAAGTAATCATTATCTCTCAGTAAGTGGAGAAGTTTATACATCATCTCTGTATTGTCTGCTTATTCATAAATACAAACTATACTTTCCTATATTTTTATAGCATTAAAATACATTTACAAGAATCATCTAAAAGCTATTTATGCATTTGTTCTGTAGGTTTTTCCTCTGGTACATAAAACTGACAGAACACTAGCCACTGATCAGCAGTCATTAAACTAACAAATCACAAGGTTTTCAAGACCAGTATTCCTATTCATTTTTATATAAAAATGGTCTCGCCCCACCCCCACCCCCCTACTCTACTACCCTAACGGTTAATTTTATTCACAATGACCTTGAGAACCCCATTTCCAACTAAGTGGCAATCTCACAGCAAGTTGCACATCTAAAGAAATTTATAATAGTTCAGTAATTATTTTGAATACAGATCAGCTGCTCTTGACTATGGTAATCATTTTCTCTCAGTAAGTGGAGAAGTTTATACTGTACATCTACTTATTCTTAAATACAAATATTGGTTTCATACTTTCAAATATATTTATTTTTACACCAACAATATACTTTCACAAGAATCATCTAAAAAGTCATTTATGCATTTGTTTTGCAGGTTTTTCCTCTGGCACATGATCATAAAACTTGCTTAACACTAGCCACTTATCTTACTTATCACAAGGTAAGATTTTTTAAAACCTGTATTCAGCAGCTTCAGTTTCACCATTTCCAGCTCAGTAACAATTTCAAATTCATCATGTAAGGTCAGTAAGTATTTTGAATACAGATCAGCTGCTCTTGACTATTGTAATCATATTCTCTCATTAAGTGGAGAAGTTTATACATCATCTCTGTATTGTCTGCTTATTCATAAATACAAACTATACTTTCCTATATTTTTATAGCATTAAAATACATTTACAAGAATCATCTAAAAGCTATTTATGCATTTGTTCTGTAGGTTTTTCCTCTGGTTCATAAAACTGACAGAACACTAGCCACTGATCAGCAGTCATTAAACTAACAAATCACAAGGTTTGCAAGACCAGTATTCCCATTCATTTTTATATAAAAATGGTCTCGCCCCACCCCCACCCCCCTACTCTACTACCCTAACGGTTAATTTTATTCACAATGGCCTTGAGAACCCCATTTCCAACTAAGTGGCAATCTCACAGCAAGTTGCACATCTAAAGAAATTTATAATAGTTCAGTAATTATTTTTAATACAGATCAGCTGCTCTCGACTATGGTAATCATTTTCTCTCAGTAAGTGGAGAAGTTTATACTGTACATCTACTTATTCTTAAATACAAATATTGGTTTCATACTTTCAAATATATTTATTTTTACACCAACAATATACTTTCACAAGAATCATCTAAAAAGTCATTTATGCATTTGTTTTGCAGGTTTTTCCTCTGGCAGATGATCATAAAACTTGCTTAACACTAGCCACTTATCTTACTTATCACAAGGTAAGATTTTTTAAAACCTGTATTCAGCAGCTTCAGTTTCACCATTTCCAGCTCAGTAACAATTTCAAATTCATCATGTAAGGTCAGTAAGTATTTTGAATACAGATCAGCTGCTCTTGACTATTGTAATCATATTCTCTCATTAAGTGGAGAAGTTTATACATCATCTCTGTATTCTCTTGAGGCCACTAGCAGAAAATCTCATACCGTTATCAATCATCAAACAACCTTGTCATTATAACTGGTGACACGTCACAAGAAAATGGACCTCCTATCTGAAAACTCTTCAACTGCCTACTTTTTGTTCAACCACTCTTTTTCACTACCACTACAAGCTTTTTAGGCAACAGAAACTTTGTCATAAAAAGTTAAATGACTAAAAAAACTTACTGAAGGGTCAAGGGAGACAATTCTGACAGTATTGTCTGCCAGTCCAACAGCCAGGAACCGACATCTCTGTTCACCTGATGGAACCCTACCTAGTGCCATACAAACAACATCTGATGACATCTCCTTACGCTCTGTGTATTCATTCAGTTGTCCTGTCTACAAACACATTAGTTCTTATCAATATAAAAACATCAAGACAAAATCCCTGAACAGTTTCATTACATTTAAATTTTGCAACAAAACATGTATGACAGAATATTCTGGAAATACTAGACTATGCCCACAGGTCACCGAGGCCTCCACTATTGCATATTTGTAACCAAATTTTTCTGTATAATGTTACTTCTATTATTGCCTTCAAACCTGATGAAATGGAGGTAAGTACATATACATATAAAAAAGGGCTTTTCTACATGCTGTGATCAAACTTTGATTTGATATTTTAATAAACAATTTCTAGTTTAAGTTTACTTACTGGATCCATTTCGAAGTAGACAAGCTCGCCTCCAGAGAGGGCTATCACCACCTGTCTCTGATTAACAGCACATTTCACAATGTTTTTCTTTCCCGGAGTCTTCCACTCATTCACTCTTTTATCAGATCTGATGTGACGGATACCATCGGGGTATATCTAAAACATACAGGCACTGTTAATCTTTTCTACTCCTTACTTAAAATAAATCTTCTGGTTGAACAAAAATCTCCATTATACATATTTTACCCCACAATCAACAGTCTAGATATAGATCAGTGGAGATCCTGATCAGACAGCAAGGATGTGCTGGCTGATCAGGATAAACACTAGCCAAACACTTGATAAATCTTGCATATATTGAGTAAAAGTTAAAACGAGTCTGTACTGAGGGATCAAACCAATTGCAGTCTTTATAAAGTTAACATTTCAAGAGCACTTTTATTCTCAGATAAACAAGAAAAAATACAGGCATACTATCATACCTGCACAAGAGCATCTTCACCAAGCTGTGAACAGGAAAGCGTGGGTGTGGTACCCAGAAATCCGGAGTCTGTTACTTCTTCTACAGTCTCTCCGATAGACAACACAAGGGTAGCGTTCACGAAAGACACAATAATATATGCATCATAGTCCTCTGAAAATATACACCGCTTTTTCATCAAGTTTTTTGTTTAATAATTTACCCATCTGATAAATAAAATAACTTCATGCAGTCATCATCAAAAACGTGGCTGTTTACAAAGATGCAAATAACAAATAAATACATACCCCCGCCCATATAATCACTGCACTTATTTAAAATTGTTACACATTACTCAGGGATTTCAACAGATGTAGATTCTTGCATTTTGATGCAAGCAAATTTGAATTTTTTCACCAATAGACCCCACTGGATTTTAAAAATGGGGTCATTTTGATGCATGATAACTAAGGTAGTCAAATTTTGAAAGAATAACAATAAATTTTGAGTTTATTGCATGTTATACATGTACGAATCAAATAGTTTCTTTACCCTTGAAAATAAATGAAAAAGAAGTTAAAGCAATTTTTTAAGTAGTAAAGTTCATTGAATACAAGAAATGACCCATTGCAATCTGATTATGACCCCTTGAAATATCTCAACAGGGGTCTTCTGACCCCTGGTTTTCAAAAGCTATTGAAATCCCCGATTACTTTCCTTTCAGGGACAACCTTATCCTTGACATTGGATCGTGATCATCTGGGTCCAAGACCAGTGTAAATGGCAAATCTTAAGCACGATTTAAGCACCAAATTGGGCTAATATATTACACAGTTGTCAAATTTTCATGAAAACTACATGAGATGAGGTATTCAGTGTAGGATCAATAAAAGTAGGGTTTTAACGCTGAAGCTTGCAACTTCTTCACTTTTTATTCTTGAAATGCACAAAAATAACCTATTTCTGTTGTCTTCCTTAGAACAATTTTTGATCTGATCGTCACACAACCTGGTAAATATTACCAAACACCACCCACTGCTACCAGCTGACCAATGATAATTGCTGATTTTTCAACAACTACATCCAATATTGCAGTGTACAGAATCACATGTATTGGGTTATATATATATGTAGTACACAAGAAAGGAGTTTGACAATTTGCATCATCTAACATTATCAGGTAACAGCAACTAACAGTAAGTGGTTCTTTTGCCTTTTAAATCTATAATGCAGTAATTTTGCAACCTTAAGATAAACAGACTATACATTATTTTATCAGCTGTTTGTTTCACAAACAAAATTCATTTGTTTGCATCAAAAAAGCACTGATCACGACTGCCATCTAACTGGACTGATGTTAGACAAATAAACATAAGAATTTAATGTGATAAAATTACTTGTTTCTGTGAAAATTTCAAGTTAATTTAAATATTGCACAATTAAGGATTGCAAAATAACAGAGCTGAAGTGTACAAGATTATGCAGGGACTTGGTTGGCCTCTTTTAAGATGTCCAATCAAGTCCCAGGGACTTTATAAACAGATCAGAATCCCTGTCATATCATCAATATTGCTTTGAATTTCAATTCTTTTTTACATAGATCATACATGTAATAACATAAACTGTCTGCAGTCACAACACATTCATTCTTCATGTTTATGATAGATAAAAATTTGCTACTTTAAACACCTTCATCCAACAGTGAGGGAACTGACTGTTTGCTGTAAACCTAGAAATATCCTATACCGTCATCATTCCCAATTCATAAAAAAAAATCATGCCCTTGTTCACCCCTACCCTCTAATAAAATGAATTTGATTTTCCAGCTTCCAACAAAATGCATACAGAGAAACAGAAGTAAAATCTAGGTTTACAGTGGGCTCTCCTGTTTAGTCTTGGATCAGATACCTACCTAAACGAGTCTGTATCTAAGGTATCGCGATCTCCAATCTGAAATAGAAAGCAGGCCTGGTGATGGTGTAAACTCATACACCAGCCTGGCACAATTAGAATCTTTTCTCTAATTTCCCTCCTCACTTTGGCTTAATTTCAGACATGTGTTGGTTCTTTACTAAAGGCACTTGAAAATAAAACTCAAGTAATTTTAGCTCATTCAAAAAGTATGATAAAACTACTAGTACAGTGCAGAAACTAGTCAGCAATGATTTTTGTTAAGATTTAACATTAAATAATTGTTCACCTCCCTGCAAGACAGCCTCTGATATTGTCAAGCTTGTATTGAGGCTTGCATTTGAGACTGCCTGGCAGAGTTCCCTGACCTTGACCTTGCTAAGCATCAACCATCACTTGCCTTTTAGAGATTACTCGTAAGAGCTTTCTTTATCTATGGTCAAGCATTTGGTTAATTGCTTTAGCAAGAGAAAACCCTGAAAATTGAAACCCTCACAGAAAGATGACACAACTACAGCTTCTGGTCAGCAATCTACAAGAAAGCAACACATCGATCAATTAGAAAGTCCTAGACAAATTTCCCATGTATACAGGTGTTTGTGTGTATGTTTTTACAAAACCTAAAACACTTTAATTAAATCAGGGCTTTTACACAAGTGTTTATTCTTCGAGGCAACATTTTTTTTCATAAAGCATTGATAATAATAGCCGGTTAACCCTTTACTTCATATATATGGCTTTTATCACATTAGCAAACAGTTAAGCTCCATATCAGTGCCCAAGGTTATAAAACTGAGCATCGAAACCAGTCTCAAATCTCAAGCATCTGATTGGCTGAAATGGCGACTGGTCTCCATTTCAGCCAATCAGATGCTTGAGATTTGAGACTGGTTTCCATGCTCAGTTTTATAACCTTCACACCAGCTGTTCTCTTCGCTTTTAGATTCATGAGATTATTTCTAACCTTGAGGCATACAATGTAGATCCAGATCAAATGACACAGGTAAGGCAGCTGATTTGAATCTAAACTGGTCTCCTATGTGTAACAGTCATATATATTAAGTAATGGGTTAAATTACTTGTTACAAATAGCCAGGCTTAAACATACATGTGTTATAACAAGATCTCAAAATGTTAACAATAGATAGCTTTCAAAACTTAAAGATCACTTGCTCTTGACATGAGCAATCTTTTCTCGGCAGTCACATGGACAGTTGTATACCATCTCTGTGTTCATAATACATGTCAAAGGCCTAATATCAAAACCTCATACGATATCCACCAATCAGAATACGTTATTTCAACACATGACTATCTTGAACTCTTCCGATAAGCATAGAGGTGCGAGATTTTGACAGATTTCCCACTACTTTGTCTGTATTCCCACATTGCCAAAGTCAAATTTTGTGGGCATAAGGTTTTGTATTAAGCGATGTATAATCTCAAGTAATATCCTTTACTCCGTATACACTTTTTATGGAATGAGCGAACAGTGTAGACCCAAATCAGTCAGAATATCCATACTGTCTGATCCAGATTTGCACTGTTCAACTGATGATCTGAACTAACCTATTAATCTATAAAAGGGAACAGTGTAATTCCTGACCAGATGGCACAAATATGTTGGCTGATATGAATCTAGGCTGTTCACCCTTGCCATAAAGGTAGTATCTATGGACTCAAGGATTACGACAGTCAAAACAGAGACTAGGTCATTTCTGGCTGATGGCATGACACTGTATACACAGGAACTTTGCTGTGGACATAAACACAAAATAAACCTTACCATCAGAATGTTTTTTCACTGTCCAAACAGCATTTGGGTTACCGGGTAGTTCAGACACAGCCATTTCTGACACCTGAAATGTACATATACCAGTTTGAAAGTGATGTATTTATTATTATAATATTAACTAAGAGCTAACCACAACTGTGACCAATGTAGACCCAGAACAGAATAGACTGTGCGTCAACACAGTCTGATCAGGGTCTTTCCCCTTTTCTCAATATTTAATCAATGAATTTACAAATTGTATTATCCTTTGACAATTGTAGGTGTTAAATATGATACTGTTATGGTACTAAAAACAATTTTACTGATCACTTTGTACTCCAGCCAGCTTAACCTTTCTTCACCAGAAAGGAATTAATTATTTCCAATAATGAATACTATTATCCTAAAATCCATTAGTTTGCTTTTAACTGTCTAGAATGGATACTCTTAATTATTTAAGCTGAATGCTGCTTTGATCAGTCAACATATTATAATCATTATAATCAGGTGAAACACGGTAAACATCATGTCAAAGCAGATTTATAATCCAAGTGCAACTTTGTCATCTGAGCATAAAACCAGCAACTTGTCACAGTGCAATAATCAATGTTACTTAAAATGTTTCTGCACTAAGTAGATAAACCATGGATAATAAATTATTTTTTAAGCAACAAATAATTAAATAACTTAATAACCACACACTTGACAGTCACATTTTAGGGTTTGTGCCTTCTTATCAAGTTTCCAAAAGAATTCAAATATCTAGAGTTGGGCTTCGTATCATGGAGTATTTCGATACAGAGTGACCAACATTAAAAGTATCATGTGATATTTTAAATTTTTCCATGAAGCAATTAAGGTTCACTTTATGCTCATGATAATAAAACTGAAATTGGAGATCAGTATCAAATCTCAAATATCTGATTTGTTGAAATAACTTGAGATTTAAGACAGGTATCCAAACTTAATTTTATAATCTTGGCCTTATTCTCAGTATGAGGAGGTATTTTGGGGTCCATCTTTAGAAACCTCAATCAAGAAAAGATTCAGTTATTTCTCAATCAAATATCCCCACACTAAAATACAAGTTCTTATCTACCTGAAGAAATTATTAGTAGTTTATATAATAAGGTAACACGTGTACCTTACCTTTCCTCAAGTCAAGTAACACAATTAAAGCAGTGAAATAAATTAATGTTGGTTTTCAAGCCTAGTGCTGCTTTGATCAGTCAATATATTATAATCACTTATCAGGTGAAACACGGTAAACATCACATCAAAGCAGCTAATCCAAGTTTATTGGGATACTATAACCCTTTACTTAATACTTCATATAGGTTTTATTGCTTGGGCAACCAGTGTAGATCCAGATTAGCTGGCACTTCCATGCCATGTTTTACAGACACTGAAGTCAACAAAAGAAATTTTCACTATCATTAAAGGAATTCTGTCAATGTTTCCCATTCAAGTTTTTTTTCATTGACAGACATGAAATTCACTGAATTTTCAAAGTCTTTGCAAACCCTGTGAAATTGACAATTAAGGTCAACAACCCACTTACCTCTAGACCATGTCTAAGTACCCTTAGCGAGGATCTTGGACCTCTACCACATAATGTATATAACTGTGGTGTATCCTCATTTGCCAAATCAGCTATCTGCAATTGCACAAATAATCAGAATTTGTTTATACAATTTGAATTAAAGAGAAAAAGTTTTACATAAACAATGTCAGTTCTTGCTTAGTAAATTCTTGTTTCTTTTTCACCAATTGTTAATGAAAATCAGCACTTATCATGAAACAAAATTTATTTAGTTTTTTTATAATTGTTACAGAATGTCAAATGATTTATTTCAATAGAGTAGTTCTTTGTCTATACCATTATATTTTATATTTCACCCTTTTTTATTTGAGTCGTCAAAAAAAGCCCAAGTAAAATCTGACAAAACACCGGCTGCTAAATGACATACTTGGCATGAAGTTATAGGTGACAAACTGTCCATTTCATCTACCATGACAAGGTTCTTTAGAGGTCTTGGTGAGAAAAAGAATGTTGTGCCCTCCTCTAGGGGACTGGCACTGCTAAATCTAGGCTCATCATCATCATCACCTAATCTAGCTATCTGATATAAATTGCTGAAACACAAGACATGCGCATAATGAGTCAAAATCTTATCTAACATTAATCAATGTCAAAACAAAAATTCTAAACAATTCTCCACAAATTATGTTGAAAATCAAATTGCCCAAAAATATTGTTGTTACCATACAACCTGTAACATAGTGAGTTGTGTTAGCTGCCAGTACAAAATTTTAATATCTTGTAACACATTGACATTTAAGAATCATTTCAAAGTATCCTTGCAATCATATGTGCAATACATCAACATTAGCATTAACAGAAGGTAACTGTGCTTCAACAATGGTAAATGCAACTGTCTAATGATGTCATTTCTGTTATAAGAAACCATCAAACCTTAAAATACAAAACAGTAAGCAATTAACTTACTGATTTCCGAACTCTGAAGCTGAAAACAAGAATCCTGACTTGAGTACACATAAACTAGCTGCCACAGGAATAGTGTCGAAGTATTTCAGGTGTATCTCTGTGACCATGTCTTCATCAGTTTCCAAGGTAATCTTGAAGATGTCTCCTTGTTCTGTTTGTGCCAGGAAAAAGAACATTGACTGTAAAAATAAACAAAGGATGTTTTATATTCCTACAGGCAAGCCTATAATAAGCAGTTTGGTATGGGACTTTGTTGTGATATGACAGACCTACAACCATCCTCTCATTACAACTTATGTGACATAGAATTTTCCCAGCAATAATGTCCAAACAGCCAATTATTTTCATCAGAACTGTAGCATATCCTAATTGGTAGGACCCCTTCTACTCCAATGGGCACGAGCCCAACATAAAAAGCAGTTATTTCAAGCAGAACATTTCGGCAATCCCTGTAGCCAGCTACAAATTCTACAAACATGACATAATCTGTTTCTGGCTTCCTAAATCTACTAAGTTAACAATTTTGAAATCGCTACCTGACCGCAAATAAATATTTGTTCAGAAGGTCCTATTTCAAATGAAGAAAATGCTGAAAAACTACCATTGATTTGGGTTTTATAACATGACCTTTTTCATCATTTTTGGAAAAACTTTCTGACCCCCGACATCATCTTGATTTAAACATCTCTCAGTTTTAAACAGTTTAAGTAAATTACAAAGTCTGCTTCAAAAGTGATTGATATATAGGACATCTTGATTAAAAGATCCAAAGAACATTAGTGTCCTTTACCTTTGTTTTATGTGTAGCACTGCAAACAAAGATCATGCCTCTCTCTGGATCATCCAAATCATTCTGTAATAAAGATCAAACTAATAAAATCAGTTTCTATAAACTCAATCAACTAAAAGACAAGTCTATGAAATTGACAACTTGAAGCAATTGTCAGATTCTTAAAGCACAGATCAGCAGTTTATGGTAGTCATCACAGAATTCAATTTCGAATCCCAGGGATAAAATCCCTACATCATCTCTATGCCATCCTGAACTCCTTATATGCATTACCAGCAAACAAAGTATCAGATTCAATTTTATTAAAATGCAATTGAAGAGCAAAATCCTTGACTGTGTTAGTGTAAAAGCATAACAGTGTGTAGCTTTTTTATTCCATCCTTCTAACCAGCCATTCATATTTAAGCGGTATGTTTTAGACCTTTGTCCAATATTCCAAACTTGCTCATAAAAATAATGCCAATTGTGATTATGATCGATTTCCTTAAATTCATTGAAATTTCACATTTATTTTCAGGTGAGAAACACTTCCAAACCTCTGCAGATGATTTAAGTTAAAATTGTTGAATACAAGCTTACTCTTCTCCTTGGGATGGGACATCTGATATCAGGCTGGTCACCCAGATTTTTGTATGTAAGGTAGTTTTCTGAACAAATGAGCACACCACTGGGTCCATCAGTACCACCAGGGACTGCAAATAAACAACAGAGATGTCATCAAAACACTACAAGTGTAGTTCGCAGACTGAGTATGATACAGAACTATTTTACAATGAATATGAAATCAAAAGTATTCTACAAACATGGGTGGAAAGTTAATTTCACCTAAAATAATGAAACCCAGCCAATGTGGTGTGCAGAACTAACACACTTCTGCAAACGATTTTCATGTTTTATGTTCTTCAAATCACTGTTTTATAAGAATCAAATGGTCTTTACTAAATTTTACATCACTCAACTAATTATCAAGGCAGAACAGAATTACCAGAGATTAGGAAGTTGGCATGTTCTTCTAAAGGTTCAGAATACTTTCTGACGACATGATTGAGACCGAGATCCAACTCATAATATGTCAGTAACTGTTGAGCTTTGTCAGCAGCATCACCGGTAGGGTCGGCATCACACTCCTAAAAAACCAGCACAATTATAGCAATTTATTTAAATTACTGTCATATCATGTATAAATATATTTAAGGATCTGTACTTTTTATCATATAATAGAAAATTCATTAGCTCTATTCATAAAATCAAAACATGATCACATACATTTTGACAAGAGTAGACAATTCAAAGTTTAGTTCAAAGCGTTAGAAAATGCTGATTACTAGTTTATTATTAGATTAACATTCACTTTAAACATTTTTGTTTTTGCATGTTTCAACACATTTGTTCTGTAACAGGTTCCCTATAAAAATTCTAACCTAAGTATTTCAAGGGTCATAAAAATCAAATCTCAGACATTACTGTTCAGAAATATTTCAAATAGTTTCTTTTGAAAAGTCGCAAGTTTGAGTCAATTTTTCTACGCTGCCCAACATGTGATGTTATACAGTACAACCTTTCATATAATCTATTAACGCTTTCCTGTATAGACACACCTTTATTGCTAGGGCGAACGGTTTAGATCCAGATCAGCCGGCACATCCGTGCCGTCTGATCAGGATCTAAACTGTTCGCTTTTTTGATTCATTAGGTTATTTCTGACCAAAATGCGACCACCAGTGCAGATCCTGATCAGACGGCACGGATGTGCTGGCTGATCTGGATCTACACTGGTCGCACATGCTTAAAAATGGGCATATATACAGGAAAGGGTTAAATAATGTTACCTCATAATCTATTTCCAGACAAGCAAATGTGGGATTCTCAAAGCCAACATCCACTCCTACCATGTTGAAGACAAGAGTGTTAGCTTTATGTGCCTCAAGTGGAGAGGAGATGGTCAGTCTGGCCTGAGCATCTCTGTTTAGGATATACACAAGTTTCTGTTTCTCCACAGCACCTGCAATCAGATATTAACCCAAGTGAAAAACCTGCTTATTTCTGGCAACTTCTAATTCTGTGATATGATTTTTTTTCCAATCATGACAGAAAGTGGTGAAAACTGGATATCCCCAGTTATCATCCCATTTTTGGTTTTGCAACATAAGACATTTTTTGGGAAACTCCATGATTACAGCCGTCTTTTGAAGTCTTGATCAAGGATAGGAAACATGAGATCAAATGAATTCTCTATACAAAAATACAGTCATGAACAACATAATCAAAACTGTTCATGATTCACATTGAAGTCTTTGAACTATAGGGATAACATAGCTAATTTCTAAACAATTATTTATCATTTGTTGGCCAATCTCCCATCTCTGGAACTTAAATGTTATATGACAGTACATGTGCATGTTGTATTTTATGTATAATATTTATTACAAATTCAAATTATCTGCAGCAATGTGTGTAGTTATTATAAATGCATTTTTGTATAATATTTTGGCAAGTTCTCGTCAATCAATCTAAGCAGCATTATACTGGGACACTGCAGGTTCAGTAAGTGAATCTATCTGCTTTGTCCCCTCTAGTCCCAGGCACTTCGTGTTTTCAACAATGACAATTAGCCTAAATCACAGTTAGGTCAAACTTACAATTTTTTGCAGTTGTCCTGCCCAGCTATTTTGAGGTGGATGTTTTTTTATTTATGTATTCAGATTATAACAAGACCATAAGGGCAACAAAAATTGAACCAGACCAGATAATATGGTCAAGCAAATTCAAAAGGTTTTAACTGATGGCCACATGTACTGATGAATTATTCAAGACAAGAAACAAATGTTATGTTAGAAAAACCTGTAAGCAGTTTTTAAGAATTTCTGTACCTATCATGACAGCCCTGCCTTTAGGATCAACTGCCAGAAACTGTCCAGGTACAATACGTCTACAGCCACTCTTCCCAAAAGTCTCCTGATGAACTTTCTCAAACATGTTCTTCTGAGCAAGAAATTCCAGAATAACAATTCTTCCAGAGTCAGAACCTACCACAAGGTAATCTGAAAATACATTGCAACATGTAAACAAGATTGCAAGCTTAATGCCATTTTTATTAACTTAAAACAGAAATCCTTAACCTTGGTTCAAGGTTTATTAACACTTAGCATTGCTCAAGATGGACACAAGTGGACACAAGTCACCAACTTGAAATGAAGCTACTTTATTCTACAAATTTAGACTGAAAAATGGCCCCATCGTTCACCTTATTGTTGCAAACATGAAATCAAAGACAGAACAAACAAAAAAGAAATGACAAAGAGATTGCTGACTACGCAAACCTTTTAATCATCTATTACTGACCTAATTAGTATCACGCACTTGCTTTAAAGGAAAAATGAACCAATTTAAAACTGTCAGTGCTGCAATCCAGCTCAAAACTACCAACTTGATTGGGTATAGTACACCAAAGTAATGTCACAACCAAAGTATTGTATATTATGCGAAAAGTACAAACATCAGACATGGATTTAGCCATAGCCAAGGGTCTTCAGCCATCCTAGCTAGTCCCAAAAAACTGATCTTTTTAAAAATAACTAACAAATATGACGATCATAATGCCCCCACCCTTCAGCATTAAGTGTTAAATAATCAAGTAAATTACAGCATTTACCAATCAATAGTCTTCCACGGACCTGTTAAATAAATGCAAGTAATCGGTTTGCTTTCATTGCCTTACTTTATTATGGAAGGACATGGTAAAAAGACATGACACAGTAGCATAGTTTGTCATAACACAAATTTAAGGGATAGAAATAGTACCTTTAGTTCCACCTGTGAGTCTAAAGGGAATCAAAGACCTGATAACACCAAACACTTCTTGTGTAAGCACAGGGTAGATCTTTCCCGTGTTCGGGTCATGCCGCAGTACCTCAAGGATCTTCCCACGGGAAACTATCACCTCTTGGAGCTTGGAACCAGAAAAGTTACCATGCACAGCGCAAGTCACCCCTGTAGCTCTTTGCAACGTGAGATTATACAGATGCATGGTTATTCTGCAAAAAAGACCAGGATATGCGGCTTCAGTCTTACGATAATTTATCCAGCTTACCTCGTAACAAGTTTATAAAATATTTCTAATGTGCGGCGATGCAACAATAATTTGGTCATGGATTTGACAGTTAATAGATAAAAAACAAAGTTTATCGACGTTAGAAATAAAAAAAAGGTTTCCAAGTTATTTGGAACGAGAAATGTTAATGTTTATCTCGGACTGTGATTGAACAAATACAAGTGTTTATTAATATAACAACTGGTTAACCTTTTGCATTGACTACGCCATAATGATAAGCTATGATGATCTTGATTTTGTCTGGATTTAATTCATATATTCGTTCAGGCTTCTGCACGGAAGTGTTTACCGACAAGCCGTCCCACAATTCCTTTTCAAACAATAAACTCTAGATACCGAGACCTACCGGCATAGCCCTGGGAGCAAGACATTTCGACCCCTAGACATTTCAACCCCTCTGTTATTTGTTAAATCAAAGACTTTTTAACCCCTCTGGCATTTCAACCCCCAAAATAACTAAGACATTTCAACCCCTTAAAATAACGAAGACATTTCGACCCATATACCTTGCACACCTATATCTAGCACAACTATTTGTGCGCGACAATGACTTTTCTCTATATATGTGATGATCGTCCTTCGCTCATAACCCAGTTACTATTCAAATCAATGCGGAAAATTTTCTTCTATTTCTTTATGCCGCCGATCGGAATTTGAATCGCAACTTTGGCGGCTCCAAAAAGCATCTTAAACCATATGTATCTTTAAAAAATTTACATACCTGAAAAGCCACATTCAAGTAGAATCAATATATGTAATCCTTTATAAATAACGGTTTCGTTTTTTATGCAAAGCTCTTTTAATCCTCCACCCATGTCAACAAATTTCGATTTCGGCGCTTAAAGTTTACCTGACTCACGTTTATCGATAAATAACAGAATTTAAATCGGGTCGATTTCCACCACAGTTTAGATCGTAACTGCTTGCGACGTAAAGGACAGACATCTGCAAAAAGTCAGTATGATAATGGGTCTGTGCTTGCAGTCGAATTATTGAGACTAACCTATATCTATTTATAGAGATAGTGAGGTGTTTTCCATATGTAAATGATGATGCTGAATCGGTAAAAAGGTGAAATATGCATATCAGGAATCGCCACATTCAGAAAAGACAGCCTCCCCACACAGTCAAGAAGAAGAGAGGGGGAGAGAGCATGGTTAATTAAATGATCAGTTTCAAAAAAGACACCACTAACAATAAACAAAAATGAGAACCCAAGGGGTTACCGCCTTGGAACGGTCAGTGGCAAATCAAATTGCCACTGGGGGTTTAAACCAGGTTCTAGGGTGCACCAACCTCACACTTGCCCCAACAGGTTCTCATATCACAAAACAAGTACAAGTTGTCTTGGTGGTAAAGGCCGCTTAGTTATCTCTGTCATTGTGTTCTTGCTAATTTGACTCCAGGGGCTTTTGGTCTCGATAAGATCATCGAGTACTCGCCCATTTGGCTTTGCAATGCTATTAGCTTCTTACGTTTTATATGTTTGTGTGATTTTGCATGCAACATTGTTGAGCTGTTGGGTGAGTTGGAGTCATTTCACCAAGACAAATTGTACTTGTTTGTTAATACGAGAACCTGTTGGGGCAAGTGTGAGATTGGTGTATCCTAGAACCTGGTTTAAACACCCAGTGGCAATTTGTTTTGCCACTGACCGTTCAAGGCGGTATCCCCAAGAGTTCTCTTTTTTGTTAATTGTTTGTGGCGTCCTGTTTCAGAACGAGAAGAAAGATATTGCTTATATTGTAGTAAAAGGGATATAGAAGACGAATACCACTTAGTCCATGTTATGACCCACTAAGAAGGAAATTTATTAAACGATACTACTTCATTCGCCCGTCTGTGTTTAAGTTTGTTGAGTTGTTAAAATCAGAAAATAAACAAGAACTTATTAAATTAACGTTATTTGTCAAAGAAGCTTTATGTATTAGACGATCTTTGTATAATCAGTTATAAAAATACAATATTATAATGCTGTTGTTCATCCTCATCTTCCATGTTTATGTCAGTATGAGATTCTAGTCCATATTTTGCTATAATCTGTGTTTCACCATGTGTTTATTTATTATGTATTTGTGGTTACGACGATATTATGTACTTTGTACAAGTATAATAAAATATATGTTCTGTTCTGTTAAAGAATCCCACTGTCGGCCTCTAGATAAGAATTAAACAGTATTTTATCACTGATTGCATTATCCCCCGAATAATTACTAAGGCGGCATGTAATCATGTTTTGTATAATTATTATCAATCAAAATAAAATCATTCATAATATACGTAATTAACCATTAATTAAGATTAACTTTGTCAATATCCAATCAAGTGACGCTTTTAAATAAATTGACCCTCGAAAGCGCGAGTCTCTGCAATAAAACAAGTATTTGATTGTTCGTCCTTCTATCTCAGTATAGATTATATAGTCAATTTTAACTCTCTCTTGGCTATTTTTTTGATAATATAGTGTTTTCTGTGTAACGTGTTTTTAGTGTTAATTATAAATATACATTACATCATTTCTACTTATGCGATAGTCAATTGTGTTATACCGTTGTTTCCTGGACTTTCGCTGTCTAAATGTAAACAATCTTTGTCCTAATCTTTAGGGAATTTTATGTCCCCAAATCGAATGAAATCATTCTTGTACTTTTTGACAAGTGTTTATTGATTTTTTGCCGTTGTTTGTCGGACATTTCTTTTGTTCATTGTTCATTTGCTAAAGTTTTCTCCAGTCATAATTTCTGCAACAAAAACTTTTTTGACGCCAGATTGGTACAGATTTTAGACAATATATTGTTTAGTCTAACATGTTGTCAATAGGTTATTTTGGACAGATTCTGTTAATAAGGGGTTCTCAGTTATATTCAGTAGTTTATATAAATATATATAGGACTAGAGTGTGTCATACGATATTGCGTTATGCATATCATAACCCCGTAGGGTACGCACTCTAGTTCAAAATCCAAGTCTCGAATATGAACAAAACATGTTATTCATCATGTTATTTGGGGCATAGTCTATAAGTAAGTAAATAAGGGGTTCTCACTTATATTATTAATGGTTCGCACTTAAAACGTCAACGTCTATTTCATATTTTTGACAGAACTTTACTGACAGTATTTTATTTACTGTGCAGTTTTCTTCCCATACTTATTTTTGTCAGGTCAAGGACACAAACACTGTGCCGGAAAATAAACCGGAAACGCTATTTCTCGATACTTCAGGGACACAATACGTGAGGGTGGCACGCCTACTTTAAATGCTCCGCCCATTTGCTCCGCCTTGTTCCAATTAGTTACAGGACTGCATTTAACCAATGCGACCCTCAGGTATTGGGCATTAGAAATACCAACTATATGCGCTGAACATAGAATTACGTGATTGTTGTTCATATATTCATACAAAATTACATGAATTAGATCCTTTCATGTGATCTCTCATAATAATTCCAGAGAAATCGCAAAGCAGTAAGGAACACATTCAATATAAAGACGGTTATATATCGTTGACCCTCAAGCGTTGTACCCTTTGCAAATGGATTCTTCGACAGTGTTTTAGTTTACAGAACATATTAACATTAAGTGACATGAAACACTCTGCTTATACACAAAAATTGCTCTTTATTGCGCGCGAAATGGCTCTGTAATGCACTTTACAATTACCGCGACCCTCAAGTGTTGTGCTTTAGACATAACCGATACATGCACTGTGTATAAAAGCGAATGGTTTTTAATATAATAATACAATAACTCATTCATGAAATATATGTTTTTTCTTATTGGTGTCTCGCCATTGTTAAAGACTGATCTCATGACAGTCGCACTTAGCAGTTAGCATAAGAAACATCATTTGTGAGTAACCCTCAAGTGTTGCACCCATATGAATTGCAATCTTCTCCAAAATGTCTCAGTAGGCAGCAGCTAACTTTTAATTTCTTGACTAACTTAAGTTCTAACAACTTGTTACTTAACAACAATTCGTTTAAGTTAATGAAAAAAAAACACAATCCGTATCTCTTCTCTTTTTCGCGACCCTCAGGTGTTGGGGTTTAGAAATGCTCAAAATACGTGATGTAAATAGAATAAAGTGATTGGTTTTAATGTATTAGGTAAACGAAACATGAATCAGATATTTTTCTTACGATTCTCAACATAATAATAGAGAAATCGCATGACAGCAACAACCAGCATTTGTTATAAGGTACATACGTTATTATTGACCCTCAAGTATTGTACCCATTACAAATGTACGCTTGAACAATATGTTTAAGTTTACAAAACCTAACATTAAGTGACTTTAAATCCTATGCTTATAACAACTTTCTACACACACAAACTCTCCTTCGTGTAAGAATTGGCTCTAAAACGCACTTTACGATGTTCGCGACCCTCAGGTATTGGACATTCGAAATACCAACTATGTGCGCTGTACATAGAATAAAGTGGTTAGTTTTCATTTATTCATACAAAATATCCGAATCACATCCTTTTCCAAGGTTTCGGATAATAATTTAAGAGAAATCGGAAAGCAGTAAGAAACCCATTTGAAACAAAGAACGTTATTTATTGCTGACCCTCAAACGTTGTACCCTTTGCAAATTGATTCTTCAACAATGTTCGAGTTTACAGAACTTAACATTAATTTTCAGAACACACTCTGCTTATAACAACTAACTACATGAACATAAGTCTCTTTCTTGCACGAAATGGCTGTAAAATGCACTTTACGATGTTCGCGACCCTCAGGTATTGGGCATTAGAAATTCCAACTTTATGTGCTGAACATAGAATTAAGTGATTGTTCTTCATATATTCATACAAAATTACATGAATAAGATCCTTTCATGTGATCTCTCATAACAATTCAAGAGAAATCGCAAAGCAGTAAGAACACATTTAATATAAAGACAGTTATATTTCGTTGACCCTCAAGCGTTGTACCCTTTGCAAATGGGTTCTTCCACAGTGTTTTAGTTTACAGAACATATTAACATAAGGTGACATGAAACACTCTGCTTATACACTAAAAACTCTTTTATTGCGCTCGAAATTGCTCTGTAATGCAATTAACAATTACCGCGACCCTCAAGTATTGTGCTTTAGAGATACTCAATACATGCACTGTGTATATAAGCAAATGGGTTTTAATGTAATAATACAATAATTCATTCATGAACTATAAATGTGTTTTTCTCATATGGGTCTCACCATTGTTAAAAACTGTTCTTATGACAGTCGCACTTAGCAGTTAGCATAAGAAACATCATTTGTGAGTAACCCTCAAGTGTTGCACCCATATGAATTGCACTCTTCACCAAGATGTCTCAGTAGGCAGCAGCTAACTTTTAATTTCTTGACTAACTAAAGTTCTAACAACTTGTTACTTAACAACAATTCGTTTAAGTTAATGAAAAAAAAAACATTCCGTTTCTCTTCTCTTTTTCGCGACCCTCAGGTGTTGGGGTTTAGAAATGCTCAAAATACGTGATGTAAATATAATAAAGTGATTGGTTTTAATGTATTAGGTAAACAAAACATGAATCAGATATTTTTCTTACGATTCTCAACATAATAATAGAGAAATCGCATGACAGCAACAACCAGCATTTGTTATAATGTACATACGTTATTATTGACCCTCAAGTATTGTACCCATTACAAATGTACGCTTGTACAATATGTTTAAGTTTACAAAACCTAACATTAAGTGACATTAAATCCTATGCTTATAACAACTTTCTACACACACAAACTCTCCTTCGTGTAAAAATTGGCTCTAAAACGCACTTTACGATGTTCGCGACCCTCGGGTATTGGACATTCGAAATACCAACTATGTGCGCTGTACATAGAATAAAGTGGTTAGTTTTCATTTATTCATACAAAATATCCGAATCACATCCTTTTCCAAGGTTTCGGATAACAATTTAAGAGAAATCGGAAAGCAGTAAGAAACCCATTTGAAACAAAGAACGTTATTTATTGCTGACCCTCAAACGTTGTACCCTTTGCAAATGGATTCTTCAACAATGTTCGAGTTTACAGAACTTAACATTAATTTTCAGAACACACTCTGCTTATAACAACTAACTACATGAACATAAGTCTCTTTCTTGCACGAAATGGCTGTAAAATGCACTTTAAGATGTTCGCGACCCTCAGGTATTGGGCATTAGAAATTCCAACTTTATGCGCTGAACATAGAATTAAGTGATTGTTGTTCATATATTCATACAAAATTACATGAATTAGATCCTTTCATATGACCTCTCATAACAATTCAAGAGACATCGCAAAGCAGTAAGGAACACATTCAATATAAAGACAGTTGTATTTCGTTGACCCTCAAGCGTTGTACCCTTTGCAAATGGATTCTTCCACAGTGTTTTACTTTACAGAACATATCAACATTAAGTGACATGAAACACTCTGTTTATACACAAAAAGTTCTTTTATTGCGCGCGAAATGGCTCTGTAATGCAATCAACAATTACCGCGACCCTCAAGTGTTGTGCTTTAGAAATACCCATTTCATGCACTGTGTATATAAGCAAATGGTTTTTAATGTAATAATACAATAATTCTTTCATGAAATATATGTTTTTCTCATTTGGGTCTCACCATTGTTAAAGACTGATCTAACGACAGTCGCACTTAGCAGTTGGCATAAGAAACATCATTTGTGAGTAACCCTCAAGTGTTGCACCCATATGAACTGGACTCTTCACCAAAATGTCTCAGTAGGGAGCAGGTAACATTTAATTTCTTACCAAATTATAGTAATAACAAATTTCTACTTAAAAACAATACATTTAAGTGAATCAAAAACAATCCGTTTCTCTTCTCTTTTTCGCGACCCTCAGGTGTTGGGGTTTAGAAATGCTCAAAATACGTGATGTAAATATAATAAAGTGATTGGTTTTAATGTATTAGGTAAACGAAACATGAATCAGATATTTTTCTTACGATTCTCAACATAATAATAGAGAAATCGCATGACAGCAACAACCAGCATTTGTTATAAGGTACATACGTTATTATTGACCCTCAAGTATTGTACCCATTACAAATGTACGCTTTAACATTATGTTTAAGTTTACAAAACCTAACATTAAGTGACATTAAATCCTATGCTTATAACAACTTTCTAACCATAAAAAAATCTCCTAAATGTGCCAATTGCCTCTAAAATACACTTTACGATGTTCGCGACCCTCAGGTATAGGACATTCGAATTACCAACTATGTGCTCTGTACATACAATAACGTTGTTAGTTTTCATTTATTCATACGAAATATCCGAATCACATCCTTTTCCAAGGTTTCGGATAACAATTTAAGAGAGATCGGGAAGCAGTAAGAAAACCATCTGAAACAAAGAACGTTATTTATTGCTGACCCTCAAACGTTGTACCATTTGCAAATGGATTCTTCAACAATGTTCGAGTTTACAGAACTTAACATTAATTTTCATGACACACTCCGCCTATAACAACTAAGAACATGAACATAAGTCTCTTTCTTGCGAGAAATAGCTCTAAAATGCACTTTAAGCTGTTTGCGACCCTCAGATATTGGGCATTAGAAATATCAACTATATCCGCTTTACATAGAAATAAGTGATTGTTGTTCATGTATTCATGCTCAGTTGCACGTCTTCTCATAGTCATTCAAGGGAATTGCAAAGCAGTAAGAAACACATTTCATATTAAGAACGTTATATTTCGTTGACCGTCAAACCTTGTACTCTTTGCAACTGGATTCTTCAAAAGTGTTTTAGTTTACATGAAAACCTCTACTATTAACAACTTCCTACATAAATATTTTGCCGTTATTGTGCGCGAATTCGCTCGAAAATGCCCTTTACAATTACCTCGACCCTCAAGTATTGTGCTTTGGAAATACCCAATTCATGCACTGTGTATATAAGGAAATGGTTTTAAATGTATTAATACAATAATCTATTCACGAAATGGATGCTTTTCTTAGGTGTCTCACCATTGTTAAGGATTCATCGCATGGCAGTCGCATTAAACATTTGGCATAAGAAACATCATTTGTGAGTAATCCTCAAGTGTTGCACCCATAAGAACTGGACTTCATCAAAATGTTTGAGTACACAGCAGTATATATTTATTTTCTTGCCAAACTATTGTTATAACAACTTTTTACTTAAAAACAATACGTTTGAGTGAATGAATATCTCTCCGTATCTCTTTCCTTTCACGCGACCCTCAGGTGTTGGGTTTTAGAAATGCTCAACATATATGATGTAGATATAAGACAGCGATTGGTTCTAATGTATTATGTGAACGAAACATGATTTAGATACTTTTCTAAGGATTCTGAACACAATTAAAGAGAAATCGCATTACAGCAACAGCCAGCATTTGTTATCAGGTGCATTACTTACTATTGACCCTCAAATATTGTAGCCATTGCAAATGTACGCTTCAACAATATGTTTATTTTTACATATTCTAACATTAAGTGACATTAAACACTCTACTTATAACAACTACCTATATACAAAAAATCTCCTCGTGGGCGAATTGGCTCTAAAATGCACTTTACGATGTCCGAGACCCTGAGGTATTTTCCTTCAGAAATACCAACTACATGCGTTGTACATAAAAATGTAATTGGTTTTCATGTTTTAATACAAAAAATACGCGAATCAGATCATTTCATAAGGTTTCTGATAACAATTTAAGAAAAATAGCAAAGCAGTACAAAAAGGAGCATTTGGGATGAAGAACGTTATTTATGATTGACCCTCAAGCGATGTACTCTTTCTAACTGGGTTCTTCAACAATGTTTGAGTTTACATGAGTTAACATTAAAGTACAGAATACAATCTACTTATAACAGCTATCTACATAACCAAGTTCTCGTTCTTGCACGAATTGGCTACAAAATGCACTGAACAATGTTCGCCACCCTCAGGTATTGGGCATTAGAAATACCATCTATATCCGCTGTACATAGAATTAAGTGATTGGGTTTCATGAATTAATACAAAAATACATGAATCAGATCTTTTCATAAGAGTTTTGTTAACAATTTAAGAGAAATCGCAAATAAGTAAGAAACATAATTTAAAATAAAGATAACTATTTATTATTGACCCTCGCGCGTTGTTTCTTTTAAAACTGGATTCTTCAAAAGTGTTTTAGTTTACAGAGCATAACATCAAGTAACATAAAATCCTCTGCTTATAACAACTTTCCTTCATAAATTCTTTTTATTGGGCACGGAGTGGCTCTAAAATGCAATTTACACATTACCGCGACCCTCAAGTATTGGGATCAAGAACTACATGCACTGTATATTAGAAGAAAATCGCTTTTAATGTAATAATGCAAGAATTCATTCATGAAATATATGCTTTTCTTAATATGTATATCCCTATTATTAAAGAATCATCGCATGAACGCGACATTCAGCAGTTGGCATAATAAACCTCATTTGTTAGTAACCCTCAAGTGTTGTACCCATTAGAACTGGACTCTTCATTCAAATGTTTGTGTTAGCAGTAGCTAACATTAAATTTCTTACCAACCTATGGTTATAACAACTTTTCACTTAAAAAATTACACGTTTTTTTTGTGAATGAAAAACTCAGGCTCCGTATCTCGTTTCTTTCACACGACCCTCATATTGTGGGTTGTATAAATGCTCAAAATATCTTATGTAGATAGAAGGAAGTGATTGGCTGTAATGTATTAGGTGAACGAAACTTGAATCACATATTTTTCTTAGGATTCTGAACATAATTAAAGAGTAATCGCATTACAGCAACAGCCAACATTTGTAACATGATGCATTACTTATTATTTACCCTCATGTATTGTACCCATTGAAAATGTACTCTTCAACAATATGTTTAATTTTATAGAATCTAACATTCACTGACATTAAACACTCTGCTTTTAACAACTGCATACACACAAAAATTCTCTTTCTTCAGCAAATTTACACTAACACGCACTTTACAATGTCCGAGACCCTCAGGTATTGGGCTTTCGAACTACTTACTATATCCGCTGTACATAGAATAAAGTTATTGGTTTCATGTTTTAATACAAACATACATGAATCACATCCTTTCATAAAGTTTCTCATAAAAAAAAATTAAGAGAAATCGCAAAGCAGTAAAAAAAGAATTTGAAATAAAGGACATTATTTATTATTGACCCTCAAGCGTTGTACCCTTTCCAACTGTATTCTTCAACAATGTTTGAGTTTACAGAAGTTAGCATTAAGTTACACCTGCATATAAAAACTACCGACATGACAAAAATGTTCTTTCTTGCACGAATCGGCTCTAAAATGCACTTAAGAATGGTCGCGACCCTCAAGTATTGGGCTTAGAAACTACTCAATACATGCACTGTATATTTAACACGAAATGCTTTTAATGTACTAATATAAGAATTCATTCATGAAAGGCATGCTTTTTCTTACGTGCCTCACCATTGTAAAATACGCGTTGCATGACAGTCGTATTCAGCAGTTGGCATAAGAAACATCATTTGTAAGTAACCATCAAGTGTTGTACCCATAAAAACTCGATTCTTCACCAAAATGTTTGAGTTTGCAGCAGCTTACATTCAATTTCTTGCCACACTATGGTTATAACAACTTTCCACTTAAAAACAACACTAAGTGAATGAAAAACTCTCCGTATCTCTTTTCTTTGACGCGACCCTCAGGTGTTGGGTCAAATGCGATGTTGATAGAAGGAATTGATTGGTTTAAATGTATTTAGGTGAAAGAAACATGAATCAGATATTTTACTTATGATTCTGAACACGATTAAAGAGAAATCGCATTACGGCAACAGCCAGCATTTGTAATTACTTATTATTGACCTTCAAGTATTTTACACATTGCAAATGTACGCTTCAACAATGTTTATTTTTATAAAATCTAACATTAAGTGACATTAAACACTCTGCTTATAACAACTACCTACATGAAAAAAAATCTCGTTCTTGCATGAATTGGCTCTAAAATGCACTAAACAATGTTCGAGACCCTTAGGTATTGGGCATTACAAATACCAACTATATATTCCCTGTAAATAGAATAAAGTGATTGGTTTTCATTTATTCATACAAAAATACACGATTCAGAGCCTTTCATAAGGTTTCTGATAACAGTTTAAGAGAAATCGCAAAGCAGTAAGAAGAGCATTTGAAATGAAGAACATTATTAATTATTGACCCTCAAGCGTTGTACCCTTTCAAACTGGATTCTTCAACAGTGTTTTAGTTTACAGAAGTTAGCATTAAGTTACAGGGCACACTCGTCTTATAACAATTATACTTACGTGAAAGTAATTCTCGTTCTTGCACGAATTTGCTCTAAAATGCACTAAACAATGTTCGAGATCCTCACGTTTTGGGCATTAGAAATACCAACTATACGTGATGTACATAGAATAAAATGATTGGTTTTCGTGTACTCGTACAGAAATACACGAATCACATTCTTTTTTAAGGTTTCTGATAATAATTGAAGAGAAATCGCAAAGAAGTAAGAAAGATCATTCCAAAAACGATTATTATTTATGACAGACTCTCAAGCGTTGTACCATTTGAAACTGGATTCTTCAACAGTGTTTTACTTCACAGAACATGACAATGTCACTAAACACTCTGCTAGTAACAACTATCTACCTACAAATTCTCTTTCATGCGCGCAAATTAACTCGAAAATGCACTTTACAATGACCGCGACCCTCAAGTATTGGGCTAAAGAAATACTCAATACATGTTTTAATGTCATATTACAAGAATTCACTCATGAAATAGTTGCTTTTCTTGTCTGTCTCGTCATAGTAAAAGACCTATCGCTTGACATGGACATTCAGAGGTCGTCATTCCAAAGGCACACATCGAGCCTACATAAGCACAATTTAATCCGGTTGAAATATACCTGAAGCTCGGAATCTGATAAAATAATTAGATGAAGGACCCAACTGTACATTTAATATTTAGTTATTGTCTCTTCATTAGTATCATTCAAAAACTACGATGTGCGAATTTTATCCGTTACTAGTCTCTTCCTTGTACAGACTAAAAAGCTATAATTAACAGTTCCTATTGTAAGCTTTTAGACGTTCCATCACAAATATATAAATACAAAGAATAGTTTTTATTAACTTGAACTCTGTTACAAAACAATCCAATCCAAATTCTTGCAATTTAATGTGGATTTGTCAACATGCGAACATTAAGAGATGACAACGATAATATATGACAATCTTGCAATTTCATGTGGATTTGTCAACACGCTCACATTAAGAGATGACAACGATAATATATGACACTTGATTGACATTCCGAAGGCGGTCTACCCTCAGTTATTGTTACATTTCTATCCCTCAAGTATCGTAATATAGTGCTATCCAAAATAAACACACCGATAAAAACATTTCTTAATTTCTTTAAAAGAAAAATAAATTGCATGAAGATGTTACAGATTTCCTTAACCGAATAAATATATTTTATTGTTACACCGTTTTTTGAAACAATTTGACAACATTTTAGATCAAATCAGTTGCACTATTTTATTGTCTTCTGTTGGAGGTAAACCGGTCGTATTTTCCCGCCACAACTCGCGTGCGAGTATTTTCACCGATGCGGCCATTGTTCCGTATATTTTGACAGGGAGGGGTAACGTAAACAAAAAAATGGGGCTCACGGAAGAAAGTGAAGAGCAGCTAGAAGAAAAATTTGAAGAATTATGTTTGGATCTTAACATGGACAAGAAAACAAAGGAAGAAGCTTGGAAGAACTATGAAAAAATCAAAAGAAATTATTCGCTCGAGGTAAACAATTTCGGTTAATCGGCCATTTTCTTTGATCTTAAATGCAATAAGAATTATATATATTTATCGTTGTATTTGCAGTTTTCTTGCAGTTTGCATTGTAAAATACTTCATAAAATCTGCTCATTTGCATATTTATTTCAGGGCAACCAGTTACACTGGTTAGCTTGCGCTTTATACGAGGCCTGTCGGCGGTCCGTAGTACCGACGGTTGGAAGAGGTACAATGGAGGGTAACTGTGTATCCCTGACAAGACTCCTGAGATCTTCGAAATTCAGGTATTGTTTTTATGTTTTTACATTCAAAACATAAGATTCATTAATCATGGGCAGTGTCTGGAGGCCCGTTAACAGTGATTTTTTATGCCAAATATTGGGAGAAATAGGGCTCCATTTCCCCCTCAAAATAGTATATATTTTTCCCCCATGTCCGATAAAAAATTCCCCCTTTGCTGGAGTCTGTTACAGACCGTACTGAGTCAGGATATGTTTAATGGATACCCCACTGATTGACAATACATTGACAAGAATAATTTATAAAATTGCAGAGGGAGAAAGAGACATTTCACTGTAGACCACTGACTTGCTTTGAATTAAAAAGTCAGTGATCCCTTCGTTTTGTTGTGTTTGACAGGCTGCAAGTTTATTCCAAATTTTCCCCCTTTCCTTTGTTCACGTCGCAATTTTCCCCCTCCAAAGGGCTGCGACCCCCTTCCCCCAATAGTGAAAGAAAAACACTGGTTAAAGAGGACCCTTGGCAAGCAAAAATGAGGTCCATTAACATCATTACCAGAATCCAGGCCAGTCTAGCAAGGGCAGTTTGAACGTCCGGTAATCAATAAATAAAAGCCTTACAAATTGTGTGCAGCAAGGGCTTTTTTACGTGTATGATGGCAGCCCTATGCGCTCAACCAGGTTATTTTTGCAAAACAATGAGAAAAGTTTTTCATCTATGTCTATGTGTCAGCCATGAAAATCTGTGTAGCCAACTGTGAGGAAAATTCTTGATATGGGTTAGTGTGTGGGGAATGATTGCGCAGCATCCCTTGTGTTAATGAAATAGGCATGCTAGTGTGAAGCATCACCTATATATGTGGAAATGGGGCGATGTTTGAAAGAAATTAAGGCTACTGCGGTAACACCATGACGTGAATTAACGCAACCCAAAGATGCTGGTCATACCGAATTGTTATGTCTCCCCCCCTCTGGGGGAGACATATTGTTTTTGCCCTGTCCGTCCGTCAGTCCGTCTGTCACACTTCGTTTCCGCTCAATAACTCGAGTACCCTTTGACCCAGAGCCTTCAAACTTCATATGGTGATAGCCCTTATTGAGTAGAAGAACCCTATTGATTTTGGGGTCAGTAGGTCAAGGTCACAGTGACCCAAAGAGTGAAAACTGTTTCCGCTCAATAACTCGAGTACCCTTTGTCCCAGAGCCTCCAAACTTCATAGGGTGTCCGAAGAGTGAAAACCGTTTCTGCTCCATAACTTGAGTACCCTTTGACCCAGGGACTTCAAACTTCATAGGTTGATAGCCATTATAGAGTAGAAGAACCCTATTGATTTTGGGTTCAGTAGGTCAAAGGTCAAGGTCACAGGGGCCTGAAGAGTGACAACCGTTTTCGCTCAATAACTGGAGTACCGTTTGACCCACAGCCTTCAAAATTCATAGGGTGATAGCCCTTTTTGATTAGAAGAACCCTATTGATTTTGGGGTCAGTAGGTCAAAGGTCAAGGTCACAGGGGCCTGAAGAGTGAAAACCGTTTCCACTCAATAATAGGAGTTCTATTTTACCCAGACCATTCAAACTTCATACGATGGATGTCCTTATTGAGTAGAGGACTCCTATTGATTTTGGGGTCAGTAGGTCAAAGGTCAAGGTCACAGGGGCCCCGAAGAGTAAAAACCATATCCTGTCAATTGCTGGAGTACCGCTTGACCCAGAGCATTCAAACTAAATAGGGTAATAGCCCTTATTGAGTAGAAGAACCCTAATGATTATGTAATCAGTAGGTCAAAGGTCAAGGTCACAAGGGTCTGGGTGCAGGGGGGGATGGGGGGCGGCGCAGGGGGGAGACATGCGTTTTTCACAAAAAACATCTAGTTTGTTATGATTAGGAAAGAAACACAGAATTCTACATCATAATACTTTTTGTTTATTGGAATTTATGTTTAATTGCTGCATGACAGAGGTCAATATAAGATTTCATTCATGCTGTTAATAAGTACCATATTAAAATTTGTATTAGTGGTCGAAGATACAATAGATGAAATAACAATGAGCTATTTGTCTAACAATGCTTAAAAGCAAGCTTTTATTTCAAAATTATTCTAAACCAGTATCAATATCGATTTGCACTCAACATCTTTCATGGTAACAATAATGATTTTGCTTTCAGCTTGATTCAGTTTTTTAACAAGATGAAGAAATGGTCTGACATGGCTATGTTATCACAAGAGTTTAGAGATAAGGTTGAACGATTGGAGAGAAATTTTGCTGTATCTACTGTCATCTTTAAGAAGTTTGAACCAATCTTTCTGGACATTTTCAAAAGCCCTTCAAGTGAAGCACCACGTCAACCTAGGAGTCGAAAGCAAAGGTACGCTTTTAAAATGGATTTATTATACATTAGTTTTCATGTTCATGGACAGGATAAAAAATCCCAAAAGATTTACTTTACTACTGTACATCTATAAAGTGAGGCTAAGCATTTATCATGTGATATATATAAATTGAATTGTATTTACTCTAATTATCATATGTTTTTTTCCATCCTAAGAAATAATTTCACTTAAAAACTAACAGGGCAAAATCAGAATGTGGTTTAAGACTTCTTCATTTTTATCCCTTTCTCAAGCATCAGTAGTAGACTGTTATCTTCATGCCCTACAGAAAATAAGCAAGTCCTCTGAATATATCTGCACATACTACAAATTTCATTTTCAATTAGATTTTGACACAGCAAGTACCCTCCGTAAACACCTGTTAGACTGCAGCACTTAACAAGACGCCAACCACATTTTTTGCCATGCAACAACTGTAAGAACTACCGTTCCAATCAAAATACACTGTATTTTGCTTCAAAATTCGGCTTTGCTGTCGGTCAAATTTTTTGTTGCTGTGGGTTTATTCCCCTTGCGGATGTTGAAACAATAACGAGGTGTGGCTTACAGTAAAGCAGCCTGAAGGTGTGATTAACAATTAACAATGTTCTGTCAATTAATATTTTCCCCACACTGCTTCTCAACAAAAATATCAGCAGCCACTCATCATATTTGATGTTTTGATTGCAAGCTAAATGAAATCGAAATTTGTACTAAATTTGCTATATTGGGTTGCACTTCAACCATCATGAAATAATACTTCAATTCTGACATGGACTAAATGTTAAAATATAAAAGTTACATAAGGACATTAAGCAATGATAAGTTGTTTACATTTTTATTTCATTGAAAAAAAAAACATCGGGACTTACTAAACTAAAACAAATTGTGGGTACTGAATATGTTTAAATTGTTGTTCACTTTTTCCCACATCAATTGCTGAGTCTACTTAACTGGCGTGTTTCTTTCTGTTGCAGAAAACTTCCATGCTCTCTTCTGGATGTGTTTAATTTTTGCTGGACGATGTTTGTTCAGGTTAAAGGTAAATTGTTTTGTCACAATTCTATCATAAATTAAATGAGGTTTCTTCATTAACACAGTGGTATCATCTTTAAAATAGAAGGGGGATTCTTGGCTCAAAGCAAACAGTACTGAAGATGTGTCAATAAAATAACTAACGCTGGACCAGTGAAATCCCAATAAAGATGGACACCTTGTTCTCTGTGCAAGTGTTTATCATCTTCAAAGAAATTCTCCCAAACTTGATTGAACAGAATCATCCTAGATAATGATTGCTTTAAAGTGTTGAAAAGTAAAGTAATGAAACCACTTTTGTTTGTTTTTCAGGAAATTTCCCTGCTATCAGTGATGATTTAGTGAATTCCTATCATTTGTTACTGTGCAATATTGACTGGTTTTATACAAATGCTCTTCTTGGAGGAAGGAAAGATCTTCTCAATCCAGATTTCTCAGGTATAGTGCATGAACTATTGCTCAAACCTAGCTTGGTAATTACAGCCAGAGAAAATTTATGAGGATGCAAAACCAGTTAATCAAATTACTTAATGTCTAACAATTTTCCAAAATGAGGGCATTATTGTCTGTATGAAGAGCTGAGGCATCTTCAAAATTTCTAGTATTGTGTCCAGCATCAAAATTTGGTTTGAGGGAAATGTTCTACTTTATGTATGTCCATTAGAAAAACCTGTTGTAAAATGTAAAATGCGAACACCTGCAGTTGGTTGTGTACACAAAAATTGTCCAATTACTTGAGGTATACTGATTCAGTCTTTACTTGGTGAGAATGTCTTGCTCCAGTTTTTAAAAATAACCAGATTTCTCTATAGTTACCCGAGTTAATGCCATTTTTAGAGCTACATTTGTTACATTCTTGATCCAGCGCGTAATGTTTGTTGCCATAATATCTCAGGTCAAGTGTGATAACAAGAAATTTCAGTCAATCAGATGCTTGAGATTTGAGACTGGATTCTATGCTGAGTTTTAACCTCGGGCACAGTTTGCTCCTGTCACTCTGCAGTTGTGGTCCTTAAATTACTGATATTTAACTAAATTAGCAATGTCCACTATCTAACTTGAATGTCTCTTTAGGAAGTATATCCAGATCCAGAATGCTTATGGGCAAAGTATCTTTACAGCCTTGTTGATAAGCTTGCAAGATTGCTCAGGTGACTAAGTTGCTGCCCTTAGGTTGTGATTACTCTCTTAATTGAAAACTTAAAGCAGTCTTCACTTTAATTGGTCAGAATGATCTCGACAGCAAATTTGACAGCTAGAGATCTGCAGATCACACCAACACCTGTACAGGTACACCCATTAATTCCAGTTAGTTCATCAAATTAGAAGTGATCTCTTTCTAATTTGTAATTGCATCATTCCGTTTTTATTATACTTGGTTAGAATGTATGTGAGTATAATATAGCAGTTAGATTGCTCTAGTCACTTTTGAATTATTGCCCTTTAACTGTGATTATTTGTCAAAATTGGCAAAAGTTTCCTCATTGTCTTGAAAAGCATTCCCTAAAATTTGTTGAAATGTTGGTAGGCTTTTGATCTAAGCTAAAATGAGACACACGCCAGATTGCTTCAGTCAGTTGTGCCCGATGATCGGTATCTACTTTGTTCATCCATGGGATAACAGATATCAAAGGGTTTTACTTAATCTGTTCTCTTGCAGGTCTACCTAAAGATTTTCTTACCAAAGATTGGAAGCCGCCAACAGAGCCTCCTTGTATAATGAAGCATTTATGTGATAAACATGAAGGATTAGAAATAGAAGCTAAAGTGATCAAAGAACATTGGTGGAAACCACACTTGAAGAAACTGTTTGATAAAAAGGTAACCTCAATAGCACTGAGAAAAAATAATTCTGTAATGAAATGCTAAATAATGTTAAACAAAATTGGAAAATGTTACTGCTTACTCCAGTTTTATGCCCCCACAAAGTGGGAGGCATATAGAGTTGCACTCGTCCGTTAAGGCCCTTTGTTATTAAAAATTATGTTGCAGCAGTGTGGGCATCAGTGTCCGAGGACACATTCTAGTTTAAGATTGAAGTCTACCTTTTTTGCTTTCAAATGAATTAATTGGTTTCTCTAATTGTTTGGATTTGATGTAAAGAACTTGTTTGGATTTGATGTAAAGAACTGGTTAGTCAAATACTAGAAAATTGTATTTGTAGGCAGGTTAGAAAAAAAACTAGTTTTCAGGTACAAAATAAATATCTATAATACAAATCCATAGACATTCTAAAATTGTATCTTTAAAGTGATTTATTTTGTTGTTTAGGTTTTGAAAGGAAAAGCAGAGACACTCTCAGCTGTGCTAGAGATTGGCAATTTTGAAGCTAACAAGTAAGTTGATTTTAAAATTTGTTATATATTATAATTGCTTGAAAATACATAGTTAGCACTCGTCATATCATCTGTATAAAATACTAGTATCTATAAGGTGACTACAGAATAACATGTCTTGAAAACTGAATTTCGGATCTGTATCTTTTGAAACTTGCTGGATTTGTGTAATTGACATTGTTGCTTCATTGTAAAGTGTTTTTCAGTATCAGTGGAAAACTGTTTTATTTTCTTGTGTGTTTGAATGCAGAATAAAGTTTTCTAGTCGTGTCTTGTGTAACATTTGGGAAAAAGTTGATAATATTTGTGGGATACTTTTTGTCAACAGATTAATCCACATTTTAGAAAATACAGAATTTGTTTTAATGTAAAATTTAATTGAAATCAGATGAAAGAACCTACAAAAATATATGTTTTAATGCCCACCACAATAAATCTACTTTTCCAGTCTGTAATAATGTGTGCCCACAGAAAATTGCGACATAAAATGATTTCCTCTACATAAGAATTTAACGTACCTTAGTAACATCAATACAGTAATAGACATATGCTGTCCTTACCAAAGTATTGGATAATATTAGCCATTGGCTGATGGTGAGCTTTTGTGACCGTCTTCATCAGGCCCAGCAGCTGTTATCTGTCGGCAACTTGCTTCAAAATAACATCTTCTTAGAACATTATTGGATTGATTTTAACAAAATTTAGTCTGAAGCATCCTGGCATTGACCTCATCTAAAGTTTTTCAAATGATAGAAACAGAAACTTCAATTTATTTAACAGGCTTAAGATTAGGTGATCCCTGTTATAAAATACCAATGTGACAGTGAGAAATGCTATAATCTGTTTATTTTGGTAATTGTCAAAATCACTGGATTATGTAACACTTACACTGAGATACCTAAGGATCTATAGATTTGTTTATTATTTAAATTAATGATTATTCACTGGGGCAACATGGTGTGACTGAACCCCCACAGCCGAATGGCTGATTCAGTGTCCGATGTTTTCACTTTTTGCTTAAATGTTAACTCCCAAGTGACATTTACTATACTATACCATGCACAGGCTAGAGAATAGTATGTACCATTATCCTAATAGAATGGTATTGGTGGTAGCTCTGACACTTTTTAATCAGTTAAAGTTCTAAACAATTCTTTGTATGATGCTGTTCGTCCAGTATTTAAATAGTCATCAGTCTATTTGACATTTGTTTGTGTATTGTTCTACATTTTGTGTCATGTATCCAAGAATCATATGTGCAGTATAGGGCCATTTGGCACTCTTGCATTAAATAATTGGAAATAATAAAACATCAAGCAGCATCTCACAAGGTAACAGTTTAATTCAAAATACAGGAAGAAAAGTTCTGGAAATTAGGGTCACTTGTGTTTGCTGCTGTTTAATAATCTCCCTTTCCCTCCAAACACACGCACACACACACACACACTTATTTATACTTCATTTGATTTATATTTGTTACAACATTTTTTTTTACAAATTTTAAAATAAGTGAAAACAGCAGAATAGTTAGAAAAGTGTATCTAAAATTCAAGCTATCCAATCAATCATTCAATCATAAACTGCTTAAGATGCTAAATATCTTGGAATAAAGTTGACTTTTTAGACAAGTTTTCACATCCAGTAAGAATAACTCTAGTAAAAAATATCTGATGAACTGAGTGATGCTGTGCAAGTACATTAACCCTTTCCTCTATAAACACACTCTTCATTGCGTGGGTAAACAGTGTAGATCCAGATCAGCCTGCAGATCTGTGCCGTCTGATCAGGATCTCCACTGTTCACTTTTTGATATGTTAGGTTATTTCTGACCAAAATAAAACCAGTGCAGATCCTGATCAGACGGCACAGATATACTGCTGATCTGGATCTACACTGGTCGGGCATGCGTAAAAATGGGTTAAATGGGAAATAATTCCTTTATTATCCCCCAACAAGTGGAAGGCATATATAACGTTGGCCCCTGCATCCTGAAATGCTAAATAGAAATATTTTTTCACATTCTCAACATATTCCCTTTCAAATGGAATCTTGGGGTAGTTCCAGATCATTTGGGGCCAAAATGAGTAGTTCCAAATTACCTATTCCCCTTATTGTCTTGTTATGTTGAGATTTGATGTATTTTTCATAGATTTTGTATTAAGATGTTATATAGAACAACAGATAATTTTATATAAAACAACAGATATGTAGATACTGCGTGTAAATACAACAGACACATGTAAAATGTTGGGTTCGAACTTCATTTAATAGAATTGTTATAATGTATTTTAAAAAAGTTCAATATTTAGGTTGTTTGTTTTTTTTGTTAATTGTTTGTTGTGTCTTTTTGTGGTGTCTTTTGAAATTGATTTTAACAACCCAACTTTGTCACCGGGTTCAAGGTTACTGATACTTATAATACGGTAGATATTTTTGTCCGTAAAATAACTTTATTCTGGTTTGAGCTTGTCTCTCCAAACAAGGTGTCTTAAGAAGGCAGTGTTGAAACCTTGTTTGGGATTGTATTTGGAGTCAAGGTCACAGTTGCTAAAAACTGGTATAGTAACCTAAAATAGAATTTTATTAACCAGTTTGGCTTAATTAATGTAGCTTGACAAGATTTTATGATAAGCATGAGCAGTAGTAGGAATATTGACTTATTTTGGTGAAACATTCTGGACAATCTGCTCTTATTTTTGAGATTTAGAAAGTCCTGCGGAGGGGGTTTGGGTTTATGCTCGTCATAGGGAAACAATTCTAGTTAGTGGTGATTTCATATCTGTAAATAGACTTGTTCCCATTAGAAGATTAGTATTTTTTCAGATTTTTGGTATAAATTTCCAATTTTACTTGTTTGACACAGTTGCCTGTACATGTTTTCTAACTGCCATTCTCTTGGATCAGAACCCCTAAAGTAAACTGAATAATGCAATATGCTATTCTCATACTGTTTCGGAAATATTTTGATAACAATTTGATTGCAGGTTGATTATTTGATTGATCCTAATTTCAATAAAAATATCTTTTTAAAATCTTAATTTCTTAGTGTTTGATCATGTTTATTTTACTGTAAGAATACAATTTACATTCAAAAAAATATTTAATGTGTAAATAAGTCATTTAAGTGGTTCTGACAAGTCTTAAATATTAAGTGGGTAATTTTTAGATTGAAATTGAAATTTTGTTTTCTTTTGTCAGCTGGCGTTGGCTAAGGTTGTGAAATTGTCCCGTGTGGTTATTGTATCTGTCAATAAATGTATAAATTCAATGCTTTTTATAAAATAATAATATTGAAATAGTAAATAAATGCACATGAAATTAAGTGTGTGATAATTCCATTTGAATAAAAATTAATTAATAATACTGCATGTTGATTATAATCAAAATCTAATGTTACTGAAGGTCCAATGATATGTTTTTACAATTTAAATTGAATCAATCAGAAAATTGTATATTAGTTATATTAATAGTATTAATCCTTAAGGATATGGCAATCAATGTTGCTGAAAAAGTAAATAAGCCATGTCTGTGAAACTTTGAGGTTTTTATGAATAATACCAGCATTGTAAACAATTTATGTGTGCAAAAGACATTGTAAACAATGTGTATATGCAAGAATCAGTGATTTATTACTGAACACAAAACTTACACTGTGCTTTATTGAGCCACATAATTACATTCAACATTATGTTAACCCTTTCCTCCATAGACACACCTTTATTGCGTGGGTGAACAGCGTAGATCATGATCAGCCGGCACATCCATGCCGTCTGATCAGGATCTGCACTGTTCACTTTTTGATTTTTAGGTTATTTCAGACCAAAATGCGACCAGTGCAGATCCTGATCAGACGGCACGGATGTGCCGGCTGTGATCCGTGCCGTCTGATCAAGACAGCACGGATGTGCCGGATGATCAGGATCTACACTGGTCGCACATACGTAAAAATGTGTATGAAGTCCACACTCGTTGTGTCAAACTCGCTTAAGCCGAAACATCGGTTATCTCGAATTAATTTTACGGTCCGGTCAGAATGTGTTCTTATTACATACAACATTACGCCGCTTAACTCGAATTCGACTTAAACAATGTTTTCTTAAGTCAAAGTAAATTTCGAACCCGCCGGCTAAAATATGCTATATAAAATCATCAGATAAGTCAAAGTGTGAAACTTGCCGCGGTCGAACAATGCGTGCAGCTTCTTCAAAGAAAGAACTTGTCTGCAAACAATATACCATTATTTAATAATAATTAACGATTATCACATGTTCAGTAAAATATTCGCTTAATTAATGCAATTAGTGCATTCGGATGTAAAGTATTCGGATTCGTAAATACAGTTAATTTCAGTTTTTAAAAAACAACATTTAATTACAATAATCATGACATCTTAGCTGTGTTTATGGCACTGTATCTTATATCTTTCTGAAATAACATGGTTAAGAATTGTATTAACATATTTACAGATGGAGAAAATGGAGTAATCTGTTGTTCACTACAAAATGACAACCACTGTGAGAGATACGTCCCATATTGTTTTTTCGTACTATCTCTCCATGAGGATAAGATAATGTCTGCAGTTTCTTGTGAAATTCCTCTACTGCACAGTTGTTCCCGGAGATTTTGAAAACACACAGCTGAAGTTTTTCCATCGGGTGAAATTCCTTTGATTTTGGATTCATTAAAATTCTGTTTCCTTTTGGTAGTAGAGCTGGATTTGATATTACCATTTGTAGAAGTCGAGGGAACCAAGGCTGTGTCGTGAACAGGGGTGCTATCAGCACTGCTTCTGCTTGGTCCATCTCGACTTTTTGAAGCACTGCTCCTATCACACTGAAAGGTGGAAACATATAACTGTTAAACTTTGACCACTTTAAAGAAAAAGCATTGATTGCAAAAGCTTTGGGGTCAGGCAAATATGAGACATATTGTGGCAGCTTGTGATTATTTGATGCTGCGAACATGTCAATGTTGCAACCTCCAACTCTATCCATTATCAAGTTGAAAATGTCTTGGTCTAAGGTCCATTCCATGTCTACATTTAATTTTTGTCTGCTGAGCGAGTCGGCATAGATGTTAGCTTTCCCCGGAATGTGAAAAGCCGATATTGTGATGTTTTTCTTTGCACACCATTCCCATAATTCTTTAGTTAATTCATTTAAATCTGGTTTCCTACCGCCCATTTTTGAAATATATTTGATAGCTGTTGTGTTATCCAGCAACAATTTAATATGTTCATTTTTGTTAACACTTAATGTCTTGAGACCTAAAAATGCTGCTTTAAGCTCCAAATAATTAATATGGTATCTTTGCTCTTGCTCAGTCCATGTACCGCAAATCATTTGTCCGTTTGTAACATCCCTGGCACCATAGCCTGTTTTGCTACTGTCAGATTCAATTATACGATCGTAAGGTTTTGTTTCTATATTTCTAAATGTTTTCTCAACATTATCAACCCACCATCTTAAACATTGTATACTTTCTGGACTTAATGTCATGAATGCATTGTAATTTCCCTTGTTCTTTTTTAATTCCTCCGTTTTTTGAATTTCTAAAGGCTTGTAATACAATGGGGCATACATAACCCCTGGTTCACTTGCTACCAGCTTACCAATAATTTTTGAAAAATCTTTAATTGTTATTAATGGATTTTTTAAAATGCAGCGGCAATTTGAAGCTATGTCCTTAGATTTTCTTTGTGTTAATCTGATAGTCATTTTTACAGAGTCAAGGTAAAATCCAACAAATTCTACTTGCTGCTGAGGAATAAACTGAGATTTTTGTGGGTGTGTTGTAAGACCCAAACTGTCAATTAAATTTACAGTGTCTTTAATGTTGTCCAGACAGTCTTTGTAAGAATTGCTTTGAAGCATGGCATCATCAATGTAACAGACATTAATATGGCCATCTTTGCGGAGGCTTGAGAAAACTGGTTTGAGCAATTTGGTGAAAATACGGGGAGCACTTGACAAACCATTTGGCAGAGAGGTGAATTGTAGCAATTTTCCTTTCCAGATGAAACGTAAAAATTTTCTTGAGCTTTTAGCAATAGGAACACTATAATAAGCATCTTTGAGATCTAGTTTTGCAAAATAACACAAAGGTTTTATTAGCGGTAGTGCGGATTTTAACGTTTCCATCTTAAAATGTTTTTTCTCTACATGATCATTCAAATTACTAAGGTTTAAAATAAGTCTATGAGAGCCATCAGTTTTCGTACGAAAGAAAATACTAGAGATGACTTCTCCACTACAGTGTTCCGTTTCCTCTATAACTGATTTAGAAATAAGCTTTTCCAAGAGAGAATCAATTATTTCAGAGTCCGCAGAGTTAAATTGTATCTGACCTCTAGAACACTGGTCACATGGGTTCGAATCAAATTCAATATCATAACCTTGGCTCACAATGACCAAAAGGTTTTTATCAGAAGTGATATTTGTCCAGTTTGAATAGAAATTAGATATTTTCCCTCCCTGAAAAGATTCAGGGGTGTTCACTAATTTTCCTTCAAATGGATTACTTACACTGTCTAGCTTGGTTAGTGTTTCTGGAGACCCACAGTCTTTTTCGGACCCTTGTAGCTCTGTTGATGACTGTGTGGCCTCTTTCGTCCTAAAAAAGGCTTCTGATGGTTTGATTGGTTGCCATTGGATCTGTAGTTGCTGCTTCCAGAGTGTGTTGGGTATTCGGATCTCCGATGGTTGGATGATTGTTTGGACTGATATCCTTTCTTACTGGTGCTGGGGCCCTCGACCAGATCATTCCCCAGTTTCCTGCTCTCATCCATGTCTTTTATTTGCTTGGACAGGTCCTCTCCGAAGAGGAGAGTTGGAGATATTGGGGATCTTTCTTGGCAGAGAGCCCGATATTTCCCCGAGATGGCTGGAGTAAGCAACCTCTTCCTTTGGCATGACATATCTCTGTGACTGTATGCTAAAAGTGTGAATGAATCCATAACTAAATCCATCACTTCTTCGGAATCCAGTGTTTCCGACTTTAGTGCTTTGTCCATTAAAGCAACAACTGGGACTAACCCCGCTGTTATATAATTTTGTGTTCTTTGGAGACACTTGTCGGACTCCTTAATTTCCTTATTAGTGTTTTTACTTGTCCATAGTGACTTTTCAACCTTTGGAACCGACAGGAATTCACAGTTTTCTGGTCTTGTGTATTTTGCCAGCAGGGTTTTCACATGTTCACTTTTATGTTCTACTTGTGAACTAAGTCCTTTGTTAACGATTTTGGCTATTTCTTCACTCACTGGTGGTCCGTAGGTTTCCTCTTTCACAAAAAGGTCCGTTCTTGATTTTAATTTCAGAAGTTTCCTGTTTTCTGGGGTTTCTTGCATGTTTGACAGAACCTTGGGGTGTTTTGCCGGTGTTGGACGGTCGTCCTCTGATTCTTCCGGATCGGACGCCTGACTATCTTCCAGGTCGATTTCGCTGTCCGAGGAATTAAAACATACGCTGTTTGACGGTCTGTCGGTCTCCTGACGGCCATTATCGGTCTTGTTCAGTTGCTTTTGAATAGCTGCGACCGTTGACGTAAGAGTTTTCAACGTGTCTTGCTGATCTTTGCACATTTTCTGTGTAAAAAGTAACTGTTGTTGAAAGAACGACGAATCCGTGGGCGCCGCCATGTTTTTGTTACCGGAAGTTCCGGTAGCCTCGGTCTGAAGCATTACGTAATGGGGAAAACCCATTGAACTGCTTCCTTGTCCAAAATGGATAAATGAGTCGGGCAAACTAGCCTGAACCACATTTCCTTGCACGTTTGCAGATAAAACTGTTTCAGTATGATCGACGCCAGTCTCCGCGTCGTCAATAACCAACACATTATTAGAACTTTCAGCCATCTTTCCGGGTTGACGAGAACAAAGAAAATGTCAATCGTCCCCGGGAAAACTGTTCTTTTCGTTAAACCCGAGCCATCAAAAGCAGATGAAGCTATGGGTGTTATAGAAATAGTCTTTCTACACTCGTCTCTGTTGATTTTCACTTTTATTCCTTCAGAATCCGATGAAAATTTTTGTTTTCCTTTGAGTAATAAAATTTCTGACCATACGCGTTTATTGTGAACCTCGTTCTGATTTGCGCGTCACGTGACCATGTTCACTCCAGTGATTCGTATTGGTAGATTAGGATAACAAAATTACAATAATCATGACATTGTGACAACCAGGCCAATAAAATATGAGTTCATCCGTTTAGGACAGCAAATGCAAAAACATGATCCAAACGTTATCAATTCTCCTCCAACAAGAATGAAGCACAAAAAGCTCCAAATTAACGATTATGGGGAGAATATTAATTTGAATGAGTTTACGTAATATAAAAATAACGAAAGAAGACTTATACACTCAGAGTGAAGACGATGACGATGTAACACAAACACCTAAACTTAACGATGATGGTTTTTATGCCCCCGAAGGGAGGCATATAGTAATCGCACTGTCCGTCCGTCCGTCCGTCCGAAATAATCTTGTCCTCGCTTCTCCTCATAAACCGCTTGAGGGATTTCTTTGAAACTTCACAGGAATGTTTGTCACCAAGCCTAGTTGTGCATATCGTCAGGAATTTCTGCTCGGATTATTTTTGGCTGAGTTATGGCCCTTTTAAGCAAAATCTTGTCCTCGCTTCTTCTCCCAAACCGCTTGAGGGATTTCATTGAAACTTCACAGGAATGTTTGTCACCAAGTGTAGATGTGCATATCCGAAGGAATTTCTGATCGGATTATTTTTGGCGGAGTTATGGACCTTTTTACCTAACCCTAACCCTAAACCCTAACCCTAACGTAAACTGAAACCGCTTGAGGGATTTCATTGAAACTTCACAGGAGTGTTTGTCACCAAGACTTATTGTGCATATCCAAAGGAATTTCTGATCGGATTATTTTTGGCTGAGTTATGGGCCTTTTTACCTAACCCTAACCCTTAACCCTAACCCTAACGTAAACTGAAACCGCTTGAGGGATTTCATTGAAACTTCACAGGAGTGTTTGTCACCAAGACTTATTGTGCATATCCAAAGGAATTTCTGATCGGATTATTTTTGGCTG